>RQTK01000221.1:564603-602724 GCA_003991915.1 Elysia chlorotica | reverse complement strand
TTTTCTGTCTTTATGTCTTTCTCTCTATCTCTTTTTACTATCCCTCCATACAATCCAGTCTTTATCTATATCCTTTGAGGGATTAATAAACACTCTGTATTCACCACCGCCTCTCTCTCTCTCTCTCTCTCTCTCTCTCTCTCTCTCTCTCTCTCTCTCTGTTTTTCATTCCTTCTTGTTTCAACATGGCATGTTTATTTCTAGCTCATGCGCTCAGAATAAATGCCCATAAACTTGTAACTCTATAATCGATTACCTTTTCACTTTTTAATTAATATTAGATCTCCTCCACAGCACTCCCTCTTTCTGTCTCTTTATCTCTGTCTCTCTATCTACCTATCTTTCTCTCCTTCTCTGTACCTCCTTGCATCTCTCTATCTATCTCTCTCTTTCTACACCCACCAGTGGTTGGAAGTTTATTGTTATGTCAAAGTCAGTGGTTGGAGGTTTATGGTTATGCTAAAGTCAGTGGTTGGAAATTTATTGTTATGTTAAAGTCAGTGGCTGGTGGTGGGGGTACCAAAACTGAGACTGTGTCGAGGCCCCCTGTTATTGTCCTGGATAAACTCTTCTACATGCCCTTGTTTGTATTGGTCACAAATCACCGTTCTTAATAATATAAACATAGTCCATGTCTTGTTAGTCCCGTCACAGATCCCAGCTCTGTGGTAATGTTTCTATTTATGAGTGATGGGCATCTTACTCAATGAATTATGCATTAATCAAGTTTTGCTATTTGTAAAATATTTGCTTTTAAAAAGCTATCTTACAATGTACGTAAACCCGACGATGTCAGAACTAATCGCCATGCGCAATACTTAATTTTATTTTAAAAATCGCCATTGTAGACTTCTTAATTGTTTGAGAAAAACCATTACGGTGATCAATATAACTGTTAATAATTTAATGTGTAGATTTAACAAACTCTGTGGTAAGTAGTATGATCATAATATTTATTTCGCCTCTTCTCAACTTATGTAACACTTTTGGGACGAACATCCAAACTAATATTTCTCATGCCCAGCATACGCAAAAAGTGAGCGCACTCGTTTTGGGATTGTATTTCTGTCAGTCATCTAGATCTTCTGGTGAGATAACACCACCGTGTACTCAGATCAAGCATACAAATACAGATCATGTCCAGAAATCAATGAATCAACATGCATAGCGTACATAAAACACATGTGCGCACAAAGATAACGAAAAAAAAAAAGAGTTATGTGCGCAATACTTATTTTTCTGGTTAGGTTTTATCCAACTTTAATTGTAGTTGCAGTTGAGTTGGTTTAACGTCCAACATCAGCACTATAGAGGCTATACTGTGGACGGACCCTAAGACTGACCTCTTACAATTTTATGTGCTGCCATACACAAGAAAGGGTGGGAATACCACGACTCCTGCCTCAGCCGATTACATTAAACTGACATCTACCCAACCAGTGGGGAGCGAAATCGCCAGAGCTCGAACCACGGACCTGTTGCGTCGGAAGTCGACATTCTACCTAACCATTGTACCAAAACAAACGATTCTCATTAGTGCCCATCTGAAGTAGGAGTATTTTTTTTTTAAGGAAGTGGCTATTCATCCGGTAACCGGATAAATAGTCAAAAGGCTAATCCTCCAGTAAACGGACAAACGGTGACTCCTTTATCTCTCTGAATAGTACACGCATAAAAGTTGGTTAAAAGTAAAGGGTATATACATTAGTTTAAAAGATCCATGTGTAGGATTATCACAGTTAGATTTTATTATATACGCCAATGTCCCTCAGGTACCTCAGTATGCGGAAGGGAGTAGCGTAAGTAAATATGCTCTCAAGTGGCTTGGAAGCCAGGTACCTATTATTTATTTCCCGGTAAAAAAGCGGACAGTCAACCAGAATGTGACACGCGAACAACTGACAGTTGCAGGTTTGACGCTGTGGAGGCTCTTCACCTCTCAATAGAAAGGCGTGAGCAAGATGAGAATGTCCCAGTCTTGCCTGAGAGATTCCTGGCCAGTGACCTAAATGTAGTTGGACACAGTGTAACCTGCTGTTTGTCATAATTATTGTTCTATCGCGATTTCCAGTTTTACATGCAGATAATAAATAATTTGTAGAACACGAGGGGACGTTTTACCTTTATGAAATTGAAACAGTGTCATGTCATGTTCATAACAGCAATCTCTGTCTTTCTTTTTTGTTTTTTAAAACAGCTATTGAAAGTATAAACACATTCTATATCACTTTTTGGGGAGGCATCATTCAAGAAAACATAGCAAAGAAAATAAATACTTTTATAAGAAAAGCCAACAAACTCTTCAGCAAACTTATGAACTGTTCAAATAGCCCACGTCAAGACATTGGCATTCCTTATCTTTTGAACTGCCAACAAAAATGTTATCAATCAAAAGCCACTGATCAGCCAAATCAAATACATACTCCATAATAGTTGATGATCTTGATCTGGACGCCCTGCCACTGCCAGAGACTAAACATTATTTTTGCACGGTCTCTGGTACAGTATTGATAAGTTGAAAACATCTTCATCAAATAACATATTGGTCACCATAAACACTCCCACACTGATGGCGGCGTTTTAGTTGTACAGAAATACATGATGGCCGACATGTAAACAAACCAGCACATCTATATTTAAAGTTTACGTGCCTAGAAATACAGAGATTTATTAAAATTTAACCTATTAGATACTTGGCACTATACTAGATCTAGTTTAATTGTACAAACAAGGTAATGTAATTTTTAAGAAATCCAACGTGTAGAATCTAGATATAGATCTAATCTAGATCTAGATCTAGTCTCTATCTGTAGACTCTAGGAGTAGAATGCACTTATAAAGATTATTTTTAACGTAGCTTACGTCTCGTCGTAAGC
Source organism: Elysia chlorotica (assembly GCA_003991915.1). Classification (NCBI taxonomy): domain Eukaryota; kingdom Metazoa; phylum Mollusca; class Gastropoda; family Plakobranchidae; genus Elysia; species Elysia chlorotica. The sequence continues at coordinate 599,848 of RQTK01000221.1, read as the reverse complement.
CTTCTTATTTTTATTTATTGCATTCTACATTAACTGTTAGGGGACCATCAGCAGAACACCATGCGGCATATTCGATAATTCTTTTGCTCGGCCATAACACCCACTAACAACCGACTCGGCGCTAGATCTACTTATAGTTATTGATATACCACCTAAGAGAGCACAAACCCATCCAAGAGGCTGTTAAGAGGCTCACCCTGTTGTAAAGATGAGCAGCCCTAAACAATGCGCAACCTGGTAGGAAACAGCATCTCCCCCTACTCTAATAAATTTTTAATCAAATTTATAGATATAATAGATCTAGATCTAGATCTAGATTCCCGAGGAAACTTCTCTGAAGTAGTCTGTAGTGTAAAGGACGCTACTTTTAACTTTTTGTTTTGGCTACTTCTAAGTGGGAAACACGCAAGATCTAGCACAAGCCAGCGTAGCCTCTGTCTCTAACGACAAAGGATCGGTCCTATGGACATAATATTTACAGCCACCATTTCCTCCCCACCCAATACGGATGAACAACCTAAGGTTTCATCGACGACTATTTGAGTATTTCCACCTCCCACACACCAACTTAGATCACGAACAGTGCAACAAAACTGAAAGAAAGCAGATGCAAGACGCATACAAAAGATAATGGTACACTTTTTGACAATGAAAGCTTCAGGGAAAAGACAAAATGTCACAGAATATAAAAGTTAATACACTTATGGGGATTATAAACTCATTAAATTTTTAAATATAAAAAGAGCAACCAAGAACCCCTCCCCAACCAACTCAATCTCTCTACAGCCTAGCTTTCATGAAAATTACGACAGATAACATGATCACCTTAATGGTATTAATTGTTAGAAACGTTTTAATTGCTCATTTGCTGTTTTAAAAGAAACGTAGATTTTTTTTTTGTCTGTTTGTTAAATTTGGTTCAACTGGCTCTGAATGTGGTAGAGTGTTGCTCTCCCAAATCAGGAGATCCCCGGTTTGAAACCCACATTAGGTCAAAAGTCCAATTTTGTGCTCTGCTGGTTGGGTCAGTGTTAATATTTATGCGACCTGTTCAAACAGGAGTCCTAGGTATCCCTGCTCTGTCTCATGTGTGGCAGCACATAAAATTGTCAGACATTATTCTCGCGATCAGTCCTCAATAAGCAGTGTTGACGTTGGACGTTAACTAAGCAACAAACGAACAGACAAGCCCTATATGCAACTTATCATGGTGATATATTAACATTCATGTATATATTTTTATCGGCAGCCTTAAACAAATCCTCCAGAGACTAAAACCCCTAACTGCGACTACAAAATGGACGGCGGGAGTTCTAAAGTTGTCAAAGAACCTGGAGCCCAGGGTGACCAGGATGACGACATAGTGTTCATGGATGAGGCAACTGCGGAGCAGAGTCTGGCGGCCAAGCTGCCAAGCCTGGAGACGATTTCGCGGGCGTTGGGCCAGGCCAAGGAGTGGGCGGACATGACGGAGAAGGAGATTGCACTCATCCAGGAGGAGCTGCACCGCTCAGAGGTGAGTGCACTCACAAGGATAACGTTTGGATTGTTTCGAATAGTGGAAAGGAATATTTGTCAAATGAATGTATAATTTAATATTAATATGTAATTTTGTTATGTGAATTTGATAAATCACTGTTTTTTTTTCCCCAATCAGTTTGAGTTTGTTTTGTCACAATCCAAGGTTTTATCCAACTTTTGTCATGTTAAAATTTTCTTTCGGAAATAAAAATATTTTGATCTGCAAAGTGTAGACATTTAGTATACAAATTTATTAGTCATTTTTCAATACTTTCCAGCTCCCCATGATACCTTTTGAAAGTTTTATAATTCTTCAAAGATTAAAGCTAGTGCTGATTCAATCATGGAATTTTATTTCAAATCACTTATTATCAAGAGAGGTTGTTGAGTAAAATATATTCATTTACTTAGAGAATTTTTATCATATCATGCTCATATTGTATGTTTGGTATGGTCGGGAGCAAAATGATCAGGTTGCAAGAATTCTTGGCAGTCTGTTTATTTGTAGAACCCTATCTATAGGGTGACCAGTTTTTTGGAATTGAGTCAACCCACTACATCACACTTACATTCATGTCTATGGTTTTCTTGCTGCTTCGCCTATCTGCTCACCTTTGGTTGAACCACAAAAAAAAAAGCATCACTCTTTGAGTCTTTCCCTGTATTTGCTCTTTGTTGCAACACAAAGCTACCAATATATTGCTTGAAAAATGACTATTAACTATTTGCCTATCTACTCACCTTTGGTTGAAACACAAAACAAAAGCATCACTCTTTGAGTATTTCCCTGTATTTGCTCTTTGTTGCAACACAAAGCTACCAATATAATTATTGCTTGAAAAATGACTGTTAACAGTTGAGTAAACCAGCGTGTGTGAATCTGTCAGGATGATCTGGGGAGAGAGGTGCTGGACAGCCTGAAGGTTCTCCTGGAGTCTCCCGACCAGCAGGCGACATGCTCGCTCAGTCTCGTCCTGGAGCTGTCCTACTAGTGGCGCTAGGACCTCCGGTATGGCGGTCTCCTTAAACTGGAGTCGTTCCTCCTCCACCGCCGGGTTGAACACCGGCTGAACATTCTAGAGAGTAAGGACTTTTTAATAAAAAATTTTCAAAATTGACTTTTGATTATTTAGTTTATTACTTGTTTAAATCAACATGAAATAGTCTTGTTTAATCTTGACTTTTCCTTTTTTTTGTTTGTTTCCTTTAATCTGCTAAAGTTTTGATCCTAAGTCTTTTGTCTGTTCTCCCTTGAAACTTAGGGAAAATATATAAGGAAAAAATAACAGACTTTGCTTGATGTTCATACATCATTTGGCAGACAAATTTGTTGAGTTTTTAATTAGACAATATGCTTACAACTATTTTTTACAACTTTTTAAAGCTCATGGAACTCACACAACATTCTTGTTTTGTGTGCAGGGGCAAACCACTCCATCTCAAAACTTTTCCTGGACTGTCACACCCAACTCAAAGAGTTTCGACAAGTGCAGAGCGAAGAGACTGCAGCTCTAGAACAAGAGTAAGATAGTTAAATTATTCTTGGTTAAAGAGAATTACAGTGGAACACACTTAAACCGAAAACGGCTGAACCGAAAAGCAATCAAAATAATTGTGGTTTTCATTTCCCCCTGTTATAAAAATATGAGAAACTGAAATCGTCGACCAGCACACTATCGCTAAACCAGAATTAATTATTTCATCCTACTGGCTAGTAGAGTTTTTAAAAAAAATTGGCTCATTCTGGCAAAAATTTCCCTCCCTTATGCAATGCAGTACTTCTGCCACTAATAAGTCATCAAATCGATCGTTAACAAGACCTGGCATCACCCCTCTCTATGCATAATCAGCGCTAGCAATAGTTACAGTAACACTCTGATCAACGTGAGCCATCTAGATCTAGCTCAAAACAGTGTCTAAAACCAAATCACTCAACACTGTCTGTTTGCATGTGATCATAGACCCAGGCTGGCTGAGTGGCTGCTCGGCGGACAAAATTAAAATCCTTTATTATGCCCCTACTTTCTTGACTAAACTCATTTTCATATTTGTTTGAACAAGGGATAGTGCCTAGTTTTTAATTGCAAATTTATTGGCTAATGTCCCTTCCTTTTTTTTTTTTTTTTTTTTGGGTTGTTAACCTTAAACATGTTCCACTGTGCTTTTTTTAAGCACTCAGATGTTTTAATTTTCTAGAGTGTAGAAAGCTTGAAACATATTTTCCCCTGTTCAAGTTATCCTAATTGCAAAAAAAAAGAGGCAAAAATGAAGCTTACAGAGAGTGCAGCAAATCTGACAATCGCATTTGGCAAGTCTTGAAAACAATTAAGAAAAAGCTTAAGTTTTTTTTTTTTTAATATATTATAAGGAATTAAAACCTCAAAATTTACTTGCAGCCCACATCTTTACAAAAGTGAAACAAAATGAAGGGAACACTCAACGCATTGATCACCGCCACTTTTCTCACCCAAATATTCAGACTTGCCGAGTGCACAGAGAAGTCCGTCTGTATAGATGACATTGATGAAGTCAGCCCAGCCACGGGAAGGGTCGTCCAGTCCACTTACGCTGGGAGGGAAAGGGCAAAGGCGCAACGGTTAGTTTTGTTTGCTTTTAAAAGATTGTATACCATGATAACTAAGTTAAAATTGCAAGTGAAGTAAATATTTTTTGGTTTTTTTTTTTTTTAAATGAACGCCTCTCTGAATGTCATAGCTTAAATCTATTTTTGTTTTGCTAGACTAAGGCTTCACTGAAATTTAAACTTTTACAATTAGTTGGTTCCGTATTTCTGATATCTGCACATTTCCTTAAGCTTGCACTAACTGAATTTATTTCTGATGTTTTCATGTAGAAAAAAGTGTAAAAAAACCCACCCCAAAACAGCAGAGTAGGACTTGCTATGAGGGTGCAGGATTTGAAAAGGGCAATGTTGTTTTTTTAGTCCAAAGAAATGGAATTTTTTTTTTTGCATGTACATTTTTTTCATTTATAATATTCATCTCAATCTATATATAATCAATTTCAAGACTCAAGTATATTATGTATAATTGATAGATTTTTTTAGTGAGATGTAATATATTTAGATTTTATACCTTTATTTACCATTTGGTTTCTTTTAGCTTTCATTGTTTCACAGTAGCTATAAATGTTTAAAAACATAATATATCTGCGCTCTCCATTTATTTTCATGTGCTAAAAAGATAAGAGAAAATTAAATATATCCTAAAATTAAAAAACTCATATGTTCTGGTAGTAAATTAGGATCTAGAAGAATTTGAAATATATTGCTTGGCAGTGCGTGTACATCAAAACAATGCATCAAATCAAGTTAACTAAAACTTTATTTTAAATAGTAAGGAAATATTCTTAAGCAACAAAAAAAACAACATAAGATATTGCTTTAATAGTCCTCATTGGAAATTTTGTTTGGTTACTGTGTCACACAGATACATGTATTCTTAGATTATGAAAAAAGCACATGCATTTGCACATACTCATATCGACCTACTATTGACATCAGTCCGAAATGAAAACGAAAGTTTATATAGTGAGCATATATAGAGCAAAACTAAGAAGCGCTGTGCTGAGACTTGTAGGGTTAAACGAGTCTAGTAGCCAAGTCACTAAAGCTGATCTAATCCACCGATCATTATTTTCCTTTTGGATGTATAGAAAGTTTGATCCAGTCTTGTGAAGCTTGTAGTTCTTGCAGATTACTTTGCCAAGCTTCCTTTTTTTACATCGTCACTGTGCTACGGTTATACAGGTGATATATTGTTGACAAGGTGAAAATGAGATCTATCTATCTATCTAAACTTTCAGTTTAAAAATGGACTTTTAGGTTTTTGCTTCTGTCTTATTAGAAACTTGTGTCCAATTTGAAGCAGAGATAAGGAAATAAAAGTTTTTGTTCATTATCTGAAAAGTAGCGAAAAATGGCTTATGCCAAGATTGTAGCACAGTGATGATACATAGTGGTAAAAATCTACACGTTGTCTGACTCTGAATTATCCACCCACAGCTCACCATCCCAATCACAATCTCCGGCAGCGAAACAAAGTCCATTGGCGGCAAAGCCTGCGGCCTCAAGCCTCACACCCACACAGCAGCTTCAGCAGGCAAACTGGCAAACCATGGCCCAGCCCCCTTTGGTACGTACGCCTGGCGCAGTCCATCTGTCAGTGTGTTGGATACAGCCAATCCACTAAAGTGTTTGTGTTATACTGGTTGGGGCGGTGTCTGTAGTCTTCGCTGTGGCTCAAAAATTTATTTGCCTTATTTCGCCCCCTGCTGGTTGGGTCAGTGTAAGTATAATGTGTCTGGCTGAGACAGAATTCAGGTCTTGCAGCACTGTCTCTGTGTGGCAGCACGTAACTTGTCAGACATTTAGTCTTTAGGTCCGCCAACAATGTATCTTATATAGTGCTGACATTAAACGTAAAGCAAAACAAAGTTTTCCTCAAACTCCTCCCTCTATCTCTTGGTGATATCCGAGAGGCATCACGATAAACTGTCAGACTGATATTTTGGGACTCGTTGCTGTATAAGATCCTCCTCGAGGACCCTGCAGTGTAGGGAATGAATTCTATGGAAAATAAAGAAAAAAAGTTTTTTTGTGTAGTTATTTTTCAGTTTGAGCCACAAGCAAAGTGGCTGAATTGATTGTTTTGCTTACATAGTTCATGTTGACATGTTCAAGCACACTGTTGATTAATACTTGACACTCTCTTGGCTCAAGCGTTTGGATAATCTGTTTATCCATAGAGATAAAAACTTGCAAAGAAACCACTTGAAACATTTATGATTTAAATACCAGTCACATAAGCCTCATTCAGGCTCCTTACAGAAACATTTATCTTAAATGAGGAAAATGAACTGAAAACTAAAGAAAACTTACTTACACATAAAATTTTAATGATGAACACTCCTCAGGCTCTTCCAACCAGACAAGACATGATGCCTCCATTTGCTCAGCACCCACCAAGGCTGCCCCACGTCGACAGTCTACGCAACCATTTCGCCAGCACCATTAGTCAATCCATGCCAGCTCTCGTCTCGTCTCTACAACAACAGGTAAACAAATAAGTCAGTGTTGTGGCACAAAGAGCAGTTGGTTCATTCCAGGATCTTTGTGTATCTTGGAGACCATAGAAAACGTGGTTAACCTTTTGCGTCTGGCTTTAAGCACTTTTTCTTTTGACCAATGCATTTCTTTTTTTTTTTTTTTTCTCACAAATTTCTTATAAAATAGTTAATGTTAGGAACATAATTATGTTACCCATCATTTACTCCATGCCTTGTGTCAAGTTGTTCAGGTTTATTCCCTATAACCACTTATCATATGATAAGTTTTCAATCTTCTTCGTTCATCACCTCAGGTTTCAACATTTTTTAAATCTTTTATACCATACAAATCTTTTCTTATTTTGTATTCACCAACTGTTTAACTTGTAAACCTTTGTAATCTATCAGCATTTTCTTTTTATGAATTCTAATTGCCTGATACTCCTTATGGCATCTCGTTTTTGTACTCTTCACTCAATTGAACGATAGGACTATTGAACTGGACCCAACCACTGTTCACTGTTAGTTGCACAGAGGGCTGTTCTTGTCTCATGCTCATTGACCATTGGCTGAATCTTTTGTCTCAGTCATAGACTCATAGAGATGTTCTTTCATTTCTTTGTGTTCAATATGCTACAGAGTTAAATTGGCATATAGATCTTATTCTTATTGCTGCAAAACAATGTTTCAGTGTTCTTTACTAGTCAATTCATTTGATTTGAAAAAAAAAATTGATTCAATGATCAATCCCTTACTTGTTTGGTTAGATAAATCCATCACATGCTGATACTCTCCGTTTTTTCTTTGTTTTACAGACCTACTACAATCAGTTATCTACACTTGGACATCAAATACCAAGACCTATGATTCACCAGCCAATACACTGGTATGTTGTACATGCGTATGTAGACTAGTTAATTTGACACGATACACATTTAGTTAGTCATATTTTTTTACAGAAAGTCTTATCAAAAGTATCAAGATTAATAAAAATATACCACAGTACGAGATATGAACAAAGATCAAATGAAATTGACTATTGCTTCGTGAAACTCAAACTCCAGTAGTTTTTGCTGTAAAAAATAAGAGATGAGCGCAAGGAAGAATAAACAAGCAATGGTCCAAGAAAATGCTTTATAGATTTTTAAAGTAAATCTTTTGGTTTTACTTTTATAATGTTTTGAAACATTTTTTTCCCCTGGATAGGGACTGGCCTGCTGCTAAAAAATAACCACTTCTGGATTGTCACATTTAAAAAAAAAGTATGTTTTATTATGCATGTTTTTTTAATTTTTTTGTTTTAATTTTAAAATACTCCTTTCTTCTTGGTAGGCCAGAACTAAAAGTACAGGATAAAGTCTTGGGTAAAAAATTCAACGACGTGTGGTACAGTGGGACAATCATGGATATAAGTCCAGCGGACCCTGCTCAAGGAACCGAGGTTTGTGCACGGGTTTCCACAAAACACCTTACATAATTTTATTATTTGAGAATGATATACCTTTAAGGTTACTACAGATCCGATCAGATAGCAATGACAAGGACTGGTAGTGAGGGAGGCTGCTCAGTTGTCAGAACGCAAAGCATTCAATGAGGGTCCAGGTTTGATCCCCCATCAGAATGCCTAATTCCCTATTGGTTGGTCTGACATGAGTATTAATGTGATCAACTGAGCCTGAAGTCCATGTTTCCCAGCTATGCCTCTGTGCAGCATTAGGCAAAAATGTATAAACGTTACTCTTGGAGCTTGTTGCTGTTTTTTGTTCTCTCAAATTGGAATAATTTAACTGTGACATTCGGTGAGGTATGCATTCTATTTATGAATCATACATTTATACATGAGATACTGGTGCTTAAACTTAGCAATATTTTTTTGTGTGGAAATTACTCTTTTTAAAAATATTACCCCTTCTGACTGACCACTTAGCCCTAGAGTTTATAAGATCGTTTTGTGAACTTAACACTACATAAGCTGTTTTTTTCTCTCAAAAAAAAAAAAAATGAATGGTCCAAGTTTTAAAGAAATTATTTGAAAGATAAAAAGTTATGTAAATAATTGAAAACTGGAGATTCTTAGTTCTGAAGAATGAGGACATTGATGTGAAAATGGCGTATTTATGAAGAATCTGTTGACTTCACAGATTGACATATTTATTGAGAATCTGTTGACTTTTCACATATTGATGTGTTTATTAAGAATATTTTGATTTTTGTTGACATGTTTATTAAGAATCTGTTGACTTTTCAAAGATTGACCTATTTATTAAGAATCTGTTGACTTTTCACAGATTGACATATTTATTAAAAATCTGTTGACTTTTCACATATTGATGTGTTTATTAAAAATCTATTGACTTTGCACAGATTGACGTATTTATTAAGAATCTGTTGACTTTTCACACATTAACGTATTTATTAAGAATCTGTTGACTTTTCACAGATTGACGTATTTATTAAGAATCTGTTGACTTTTCACATATTGATGTATTTATTAAGAATCTGTTGACTTTTCAGTGGCGTTGCAGAGTGAAATTTGATGGAAAAGGAATGAAATGGTTGCCAGGGAAACAAGTTGCCTACAGGGATCCTATCAACTGCTTCATACGGGTTGGAACACGCATCGTAGGTGAGTCTTGTGAATGTGGGACATCAATAATTCATAGGTCTCTGGTATTTTTATATGTACAGAGGGCCTTGTGTGTTTGTAGATAATGTGTATATATGCCTAAAAAACAGCAAAGATTTAATGCATAGATGTTTGGCTTATTGTATGACTTTTCACTTTGTGTAAAATACATGGCAAGCGCTATGTAGAGAGCCAATCATAGCAGATGTTTGGTCATAAAGGTAAGAGGACAAATGTTCTATTACTTGTACAAGTATCTCTAGAAGTTAAAGGCACAGTTATAAACGGCTAGGATATGACTTAAGTCAGTTTTCATCGAAAACTTTTAAGTTGCACAAGGTATGTGTGACCGGCTGAGACAGGATATATGGTATCCCCGCCCTGTCTCGTGTGTGGCAGCACATAAAATTGTCAGACGTCCGTCTTGGGGTCCGTCCACAATATAGCCTATATAGTGCTGCTGTTGGACGTTAAACCAACCCAACCAACCAACCAACCAAGCACAAGGTATGACAACAGAGACAGCATCATCAACAAGCAAGTGTATGTTTTGCCTCAACACCTTGTAGTGAAAATTATAAATACACACACTCATTCAGTGCTACTCCATATATAAAATTATATCTGCCAACAATGGTGATATCTTTCTCATCCGTTTAGCTCTGTACAGGGAAGTGGATGCCCCAAGCACTCTCTATGCTGGCGTTATCGCAGAAGCTCCGAGTTCAAAGAATAATCGCAGGTCAGTTCTGAAGAGCTTACCCTGATCTCTGTTTATGTGTGTCTTGTTTTTTGTCTGTCTGTTTCTCTCTCTCTGTCTGTCTCTCTGCCTCTTGTTTTCTCTCTCGTAGACCTGTTCCTTAGATATTCTGTAAATATCCTTTTGTTCAATTCAAAATAACTTGTAAATGATTTTGAAATTTAAGGCAGTTTTTAAATGATGGGTAAAATTCTGAGAAATTGAAAAATTAAAGGATAGATATAAGGAAGGGTTGAAAATTTGTGACAGCCTTGCATTAATACATATTTGCATCATCCATGTCTTGCAGGTTTCTTGTCTTCTTTGACGATGGATATGCTCAGTATTGTGAAGCAAAAGATCTGCACAAGGTTTACATTCAAAGCAAGTACCGTTTTCATTCAGTTCAATTACTCTTTCAAGAATTTTATCTTTTAAAACAGTAACTAGTTAATTATTGTTTACCCATGAAATTGTATTAAGAGGTCAAATTCTATGACATTTTTGTATCAACCGGTAGTGCTGTCGACTGAGGAGTAGGAGGCGGGAAGTTTGAATCTCAGTTCTAGCCACCTCCTCCCCCAGTCTTCAAATTGGATTCTACAGGGAAACCTAGGTAACTTAAAACTGTTCAGAGACTACCTCCTCTGCCTTTATTACTTAATAGAGTGGAGTATGGGTATTTTCCATTGTCTCTGTATAGGTAGCAACGTGTGGGAGGACATCAACCCAGACACCAGCGCCTTCATCAAAGAGTATTTGAGGATTTATCCAGAGGTATCCCATTTCGTTTCTATATGATTTTACCAGCAAAGCCTTGGTAGATCCCTCGCTAAGCTTCACTTTTTTTGAACATTGGTTCAAAAGTCTAAGCATTCAAAAATAAAATGTTTTTAGAGGAGGAAGAATGCACTAGCTAGTATGGGAAAATGTCAAAATATATTAATATATTTATATATTGTGCAAAAACCTTTAGATAGTGAATTTGATTAAAATTTTTTCTATCAATGAAGAATTCGGATTGAAAACTTAGATGAAAAGTTTGGTAAGATGGACTGCATTCTTTCAGTCTAGGCAAGAAAGTTGGGAATTAAGACTATTTTTGCCAGTGGATAATGTTTAAAGGTGTTTCATTTTTTTAAATGTTCAAATGTTTATTCTTTGATATTGTAATCAAACTTTTCATGTGAGATAAACTTAATAAGAGCACAAAGTATGCTTATAATGATTCTTTTATTATATCATTTAGAGTTCTAAAAGTTAAGCAAGTTAGGTGGGACATTTACTAAATTCACTATGTATTATTCTCGGTTTTCTATCTGCAACAACTGTGTCATGGCTTAATTTATAATTGAGTTTTGTCTTCACTTTGTGTTAGAAATTGGAATAGGGCTAACTGTTTAATCTATTCCACAGAGACCGATGGTTCGGTTGTCTAAAGGGCAGGTTGTCAGAACTGAATGGAATGGAAAATGGTAAGATCTTAACACAATTGGCAATTTTAGTGTTGTTTTGTTTTGTTATTGTTATAAGACCTAACCAAGGCTTTTCCTTCTGTTACCTTTTCTCAACAACTGTTTGTAAGCCTCTTGTGTGATTTTCTAATTAAAAAAAAGAAGTATTTGGAGAAAGGTAAAATATATAAAAAAATACTTTTTTCTGATTTAGATAAAATATATAAAAAAATACTTTTTTCTGATTTGCATCTTGTAAAAAGATTTGAATTGCACAGAAAAAAAAAAAAAAGATTAACATCTGTAACTCACCATTGTAGAATGGACAAAGATAACGTAGCTTATGTTTCGTCTTAAGCCTTCTTATTCTTATGTTGTTACGACGAGATGTAAGCTACGTCTTGTTTGTGCATTCTACCCCTAAAATCCATCCATCAGCATTGCCAAAAACAGTGGGAAAATAAGGTTGTTTCTCTCTGCGTTCATGGATATTTTGGAGCTCATTATAAAGCTTTTAAGGTTTCTGTTAACCTTTTCAGTAGTGGTTTCCTGAGCTGAATCAGTGTCACAAAAACGTTAACACCACAGGATACTTTAAAGTTCAGGCAAGCAACAAGTTTCTCTCTGCGTTCATGGATATTTTGGATCTGACTCATTATAAAGCTTTTAAGGTTTCTGTTAACCTTTTCATAATGCGCTACTGAAATTACTAATATTCCCTATGCACACACCATTTCAATATGAATGGTTGTAAAGTAATGGTTTCCCAAGCTGATATCAGCGTCACTAAAACGTTTACGCCACAGGATACTTTAAAGTTCAGGCATCAATAAACTTTTCCCCTATGTGTGCACGCTCCAGGTGGACTAGCAAGGTGGTGGAGACGGATGCCAGCCTCGTCAAGATGTACTTCCAGGCAGACAAGCGCACGGAGTGGATCTACCGCGGGTCCACGCGACTTGAGCCACTGTTCAAGGCTTTGGTAAGTCGAGTCAGAGGCTGATCAGCTACACAACTTTTTGCCATAAAATCCACCACAGGAGCTGTTTGATAACTGACTGACTTCCGAATAGAGCACCATTTATCTTTTCTGTGGACCTTTAAATCTATGAACCACCCTTTAAGTACAGTTTTAGCCTGACAGAAAAATGCGTTTTGTGATACTTTTTACCCATGTAGTTCCCCAATTATATCGGGTTAATATTATGAAGTTTGACTATCTAGTTGATAAACTTTAAGATCTGGTACCTTTGTTACCTTTGTATGTTGATTGATGTTTAAGCCTTTTTATGTGAATTCAATGGCTAACCAATCAGATGTACGTTTTTCTTAGTAATAGTTATGATTGTCGCACAGTGTATAATTGCAACCATGTAACATGTGTATGTAAAATCTTTCAATTTTTAAAATATTTTTTTCTCTCACATATTTATCGATGTTGTTGAATGGAATCAAATGCATATGTACAACTAGGACAAATTATCCTACGAGATACTGAAGGCTTGTCTTATTCAATCACCCAAACTTCCACAGGCCAACGCAGACGCTATCAAAGCAGCGGGTGGCGCTAAGGGACGCAGGTACAACCTGACCTCTCGACCGCCCGGCGCCCAGCCCAAGCCATCTGTGGAGTACACGCGAGGCACAGGGGAAGAGGATGCGAACTCTAGCATCGCCTCCACTGCAGGCCAGTCATCCAACTCCAAGAGCGATTCCAGCACTGCTCCAGCAAAAGGTAGTGTGGATAACAGACTGGAAGAATACAGGTTTTCATAAAAAAAGTTGTCATGTAATGTTCCTCAAATTGACTTGAACTGAACAAAGTTAAAAAGTACCCTTTTTAAAACATTTGTATGGATAACGTTTGGTTATTCAGTTTGAAAAGATGCAGTTTTTGCTTATAAAGCTTATAAAGTACATTAAAAATTTTAAAAAGATGTATGATGAAGAAACATTAGGCCACAGAATAAAACGGAATGTTGCCCTTGTGATAATCCCATTAAAACTTTAACACCTCTCTCTCTCTCTTTCTCTCTCTTTCTCTCTCTTTCTCTCTCTCTCTCTCTCTCTCTCTCTGTATCATGATGGAGTGCATACATATAACTTGTGAACTAACTTACTTACTAACTTACTAATCCACTCACTCACTAATTAGTAGCCAGCTAACTTGCTAACCATCTAATTAACTAAGCTCACTAACTAAATAATGACTCACCAACTAAGTTCATCTTTTCCATCTTGACTGCAGCAAAGTCACCCTCGTCCAGCACCAGCGCTGCCTCCGCACCAGTCAAGAAGAAACCGCAAAATGTGGCGCGGAAGAGCACGACATCAGGAAACAATGCAGTTCAGCAGAGGCGGGCATCGAGTGGACTGGCACAGACCAACACAGCGACAAACTCAGGCGCAGCATCTGCAGAGAGAAATGCTCACACCGGTACGTTAGTCTGACAGGTTTTTGTGGATGTAGGTATGTGTGCAAAAACTGTAAGTGACTTAGAGGGCAGTTGGTGAGTTATGTGCTGTTTGATAATCTATTATTATTGTTATTGTTTATTATTATTATTATTATTATTATTATTATTATTATTATTATTATTATTATTATTATTATTATTATTATTATTATTATTGTTATTTTAACCTTTGTTTCTGCAGGCAAGGCTGGCAAAGAGTCTGATTTGCCTTTACAAGACAAACCAGCAATGACCTCAAACAGAGTGGAATATGGTAAACATTTAAATGGGCTGATCCGGTTCACTATTGATAAATAGGTTTTATATTCCCAAATTTAGATAACCATGTCTCTCATGGTTATTCTGTCCACCTCTCCTCTTGGTCAAGTTCTCCTTGAATTTTTACTTACAGACATTTCTGTAAATCAGTTTTGGGTCTATTCTGTATGTTTAATATGTCAAATATTTCTTTTTATACTTTTTATAGATATATACATGTTATTTTTTTTCTGTATACATATCTTTTCCTCTATTAAAAAAAAAAAGATATTGAATTTCCCATGAAGTTTTGTAATAAAATGTCTGTAATGTTTATGTTCTGGCTTGTTTTATTTTAGTCCTATGGCTTATTTTTTTATTTCTTTTGTCTTACAGACGGTGAATTAACCACAGGGGAACGCAGGGAAGTTAAAATTGAAACAAAGCCCAGAAGGTCGTACGGTAAGTCTGTTGTGGAAATCTCAATATCTAAAACAGGAATCAAATCTCCTCAATATATAAAATATAATACTTTGCAAAAATGTTTTTGTAGTATTATGTGAGGTTCTTCAAATCAAAGGATTTGAAAATTTGTCATCAAGCAGGAAAGACAAGTCTTTAAAGATGTTATCTGTTTCTAACTTTTTAAAAGTGATTTTTGATACAATCTTGCAACCTTTTCTATTTTTTAAATCTGATGCATCAGCTAGCTCACTTGGCCGAACACTTGATCAATTAATGATATAGAGGAAAAATTAAAATCCAAATTTGGTTATGGTTGAATCTTACGGAGGCCTCCGAGGCTGTCTAAACAACAGACCGCCTCAGAATAGTTCAGGAGCTTAGAATAAATATTGCACATTCATTCTTCATGTATTATTCATTGAGTGTAATTTTGGAAGTAAATGTCTATCTAAATCTGCCGGTGGGGAATTCATTTGTCAAATGCAGTTTTAAGCTGATAGTGTACAAGAACTTCCATTTGTTATTGAGAGTGAAATAAACTTTAATTTAATTGTATGAAGAGAAAAAGAGATGACTTTGTTTTATAGAAACACAGGCTTTGATGCATGTTCCTTTTGAAAAATTCCTTTTTGTTAACCTTCTGGATGCCATAGGATTTGTATTTATGAGCATTGTGCTATTTTTATTTTCAGCCCCCCATGCCTGCAGCAAAGACTGCCTCAACGGAGATGACCCAGCAAAGATGAAAGGTCGCAATGCGCTGACCATTCCCTTGCTATATGGCTGGGAAAGGTTTGTGACACTTTTCCATTCTTTCTTTTTCCCTCCGCCATCTCTGTCTCCCTTTCTGTCTGCATATTTGTGTGTAACCCTCTTTCTCTTTTCTCTATGTCTTTGTCTTTGTCTGTCTGTCTGGCTCTCTCTGTTTCTTGTTTCAGTCATCTCTGTCTCCCTTTCTGTCTGCATATTTGTGTGTAACCCTCTTTCTCTTTTCTCTATGTCTTTGTCTTTGTCTGTCTGTCTGGCTCTCTCTGTTTCTTGTTTCTATCTCTGCTTTTCTCTGCCTCTCTTTTCTTTCTATTCATTATAATTGTGAACTTCAATACCCTGCTTTTGTTTTTAAAATAAATTTGTAAGTGGTATGTTATTGAAAAAGAAGGACAAAAGAAAACAGGGGTGGTATACAAGCCTTCATATTTTGAAGTCTAAACCTTAATAATTTTTTTAAAATAGAGATAATAAAAATTCAGCTTTGTCTAAGGAGTCCAAAATAAAGGGTTACTTATAAACAAATAAAACAAAAAACCAAAAAATGGGATATTTTGTTTAGGCTTTATTCAACAGAAGGAAAAGAAAGGGTATTTTGATTTAGACTTTTAGATGCAACCTGTCTCACTTCCATATTTTTTATTTCCTCCACTACAGGCAACTGTGCAAGGCCAGACCAGCGTCCAAACGTCTGGTGATTTACAGAGCTCCGTGTGGACGCAGGCTGCGCAACATTAAAGAAATCGACAAGTATTTGTGGATCACAGACTCTCTGCTCACCATAGATTTGTTCAGCTTTGATCAGCACCTTCACGTGGACACAGAATTTGTGCCTATCAAGGTAGTATACATGTATATAATTAGACTTGAGGGAAGAGATACAGAATAGATGAATTAGCTGACTATTGAAATCGGATAACTAAAAATGATTACAATTTTACAAAGGATTAAGTTGCTTCATATACTCATGATCTTGTAAAGTTTTCAAGCAATAATGCATTTGTAGGGAATAACACTCCAAGTGCAAAAATTGAACTCTTTCAAAATATTTCATAACATGCAAATGGAAAAATACTTCGCTTGTGTCATAGTCTTGAAATATCTGACAGGCAGTTCCAGTGGTTTGTAAAATTCAGCTGAGAAAAAAGACCCATCATGAAAAAGAATTTATATCTTAAGATTTTATTGAAATTTAAAAAGTTTTTGTTCCGTAATTCCCTATGTTTATTTATGTTTTCTAAACAAGAATTTTTGAAGACTAAAAGGAAAACATGGCATTTGTCACAAAATATGATTTTATGCATTACATCCCTTGTAACATAAGCTCTACCCAAGCCAAGATGTTTTAACATTTTTAGTGTCACAAGAACTGTCACAGTCCATTCCATTAAAAAGAGAAAAAACCCTGCTAAGCCAAATATGGTATACTTTTAAGAAAGTGTAAGAATAAGATTGTGTTCTGATTTTTTTTTAATGCCGATTTTATCCTGTTGTTGCTTTAGTATTCCATTAAAAAGAAAAAAAACACCTGCTAAGCCAAATATGGTAGACTCAAGAAGCAGTAAAAATTAGATTGCTTCTGATTATTTTTTATGCCAATTTAATCCTGTACTTGCTTTTCTTATTGCAGACGTTCTGTGACATCAAAGACCTGTCCTACGGCAGAGAGAACTACCCAATCTCCTGTGTGAACGGCGTCGATCGTCACTACCCAGACTATGTGGAGTACTCCGACTACCGCATCCCGTCCAAGAAAGTCAACCTCAACACAGACCCAGACTTCCTCGTCTGTTGCGACTGCACAGACAACTGCAGGGTGAGACAGTCTGGTTTGCTTATTTTGGTGGTTTCTTAACAGTTGTGTGTACTGTTGACTGAGCTAAGCCCCTCTTTCTTAAAGCTCATGATGGGCACGTCTTTTAACCTTCACGGGATAAGGCTAACCTGATTATCATCATCATCATCATCATCATCATCATCATCATCATCATCATCATCATCATCATCTGATGTCATCTCTGAAAACATGTATAGATAGAATTTGGATTAAACTAATCATCTAATTTTTCAGGAGAAAAAAAAATTAGCAATATTGTCACTAGAATTGCTTGTTTGAAGCTTTCTTTTTCAATAATTCTCCAGGGGAGCGTATACCCGGACCCCTTAGTTTAGTCCTGCCTGCAGCGGTCGGTTGTTTCGCCTTTGGCAAAAGTTTCAGTGGTCTGTTAGTTCTGTACCAAAAATGTCTCTCTTTTTGAGAAACTTAGGTTTGCAACTCTGTTGTAGGTATGATTGATGCCTTATCATTTTAAACCTGTCTTGGCTAACATGGACTGACGTCCTGTCTTGTGTGTGTGGCGGCACATACAATTGTCAGATGTCAGTTTTGGGGTTCGTCCACTATATAGCCCATATAGAGTTTATGTTGGACGTTAAACCGACTCAGCTCAACTCAATATGGCCTTATTTAATGCTTCAAAGACTGTAAGATCGGTTTTATTGTGTATCTGCCATTATTCAGGACCGCAGCAAGTGTGCATGTCAGCAGCTGACTATAGAGAACACGTCGTGGATTGGGGACAAAGACCCGACTGCCGGCTACCACCACCGCAGGCTCAAAGAACCGCTGTTCACAGGGTGAGCCTATACGCATGCTTTTTTCAGTTTGCTTCATAATTAATATATAAATTATTTACTTTCAAGAAGCTTTTTCCTAGCTCACTTACATCCAAACATGTCTATGGCTACATATCTTGTTCCTTAGTCCCTTAACCGTTAAGATTGTGTAAAAATATCATAATTCCTTGACGAAATACTGAGAATAAGATAAAAAAAAAAATCCATATTCTCAAAAAGTAATGAAGCTTTGTGATGGAAGGAATGTTCATAACAGAGACATATCGCAGCTTTAGATTTATGTTTTCTACAATTTCCTCAAAATTATAAAAGTTATTTTTTGTTTTTTGGAAAGTCCTCATGTTCAAAACTGTATATATGATTTTTAAAAACGCGAACTGTGATCAACTAATTTATGAATGACTCAGGTTTCTACATGAAGCAGTCTACAGTGAGTCATTAGTCAGAGTTAGTAGTTTGGATAAAGAAGCCCTTTACAAGATTTCAAAATGTCTAGCTTAGTTTCGTCTTGTTTTTTGTTGTTGCTTTTTAATCAATCATTAAAGAGCCATCATTCTCATCGTATTTAGACCTGCATGTGTGTCGACAACTGTTAGATTTTCGACAACCATTGTCCGTCAGCTGATTTACGACCAGTACACTTGTAATTCGATAATGTTCGTAGGATCTAATTTTAGTGTGCTGTTTAAAACATGCGAACATTTCAGGATATTGAATCTGCACAGTATCTAATAAGCCAAACACAAATATAATTATATAGTTTTTAACATTTTTATGACTTGATAAACACTGTCTGCTTTGTTTCCTTTGTTTTTGTGTGCAGGATTGTGGAGTGCAACTCTCGGTGCAAGTGTGACAAGCGATGTTCCAACCGGGTGGCCCAGCATGGACTCAGCATGCGCCTCCAGGTCTTCAAGACAGGGGCTAAGTGCGTTCTTTCACTCTCACCAGTTGTCCCAGTTTGAATCCTGGCTGTTGCGTTCCCTACTGGTTGGGTCGGTGTCAGTATACTGTGACCGACGGGACAGATAGGTCACTGTTGCAAATGATAAGAAAGAGACAAATGGAATTTCTCGGCCATATAAATAGACAATACGGTCTGGAAAAACTAATGCTGCACGGGAAAGTGGAAGGAATACGTGCTCGAAGTCGACAACTACAGACTTTCATGGACAGTCTGACTCGATTCATAAACACATCGAACAAGAATCTGTCTAAGCTGGACATATTCAGACAGACTGAAGACAGAGAGGCTTGGAAATCCCTGATCGTCGATGTCTGCGCCAGACCTGACACCTGAATGATGATGATGAATCAGTACTGATTGGGTCGCTGTCTAATGTGACTGATCGGCTGAGACTGGAGTCCAAGTCTTCCCACCATGTCTCAAGGCAGCAATTAAAATTGTCAGACA
This sequence comes from Elysia chlorotica, assembly GCA_003991915.1. Classification (NCBI taxonomy): domain Eukaryota; kingdom Metazoa; phylum Mollusca; class Gastropoda; family Plakobranchidae; genus Elysia; species Elysia chlorotica. The sequence goes on along the minus strand of RQTK01000221.1, from coordinate 580,443 downwards.
TCAATCTCGGAGCCTGCCCACAATATAGCCAATATAGTTCTGACGTTGGATGTATAGCAACCCACTAAACTTATCTCTTTTTTGACTAATAAATATAATTTGGCACAGCATTTTATTTATCTAAAGTNATGCATAATTAATATATAAATTATTTACTTTAATTCCTTGAAAAAATACTGAGAATAAGATAAAGAAAGAAAATCCTTATTCTCAAAAAGTAATAAAGCTTTGTGATGGAAGGAATGTTTATAACAGAGACATATCGCAGCTTTAGATTTATGTTTTCTACAATTTCCTCAAAATTATAAAAGTTATTTTTTGTTTTTTTGAAAGTCCTCGTGTTTAAAATTGTATTTATGATTTTTTAAAACGCGAACTGTGATCAACTTATTTATAAATGACTCAGGTCTCTACATGAAGCAGTCTACAGTGAGTCGTTAGTCAGTTTGGATAAAGAAGCCCTTTACAAGATTTCAAAATGTCTAGCTTAGTTTCGTCTTGTTTTTTGTTGTTGCTTTTTAATCAATCATTAAAGAGCCATCTTTCTCATCGTATTTAGACCTGCATGTGTGTCGACAACTGTTAGATTTTCGACAATCATTGTCCGTCAGCTGATTTACGACCAATACAGCTGTAATTCGATAATGTTCGTAGGATCTAATTTTAATGTGCTTTCCAAAACATGTGAACATTTCAGGATATTGAATCTGCACTGTATCTAATAAGCCAAACACATAAATAATTATATAGTTTTGAACATTTTTATGACTTGATAAACACTGCCTGCTTTGTTCCCTTAAATTTGTGTGCAGGATTGTGGAGTGCAACTCTCGGTGCAAGTGTGACAAGCGATGTTCCAACCGGGTGGCCCAGCATGGACTCAGCATGCGCCTCCAGGTCTTCAAGACAGGGGCTAAGTGAGTTCTTTCACTCTCGCTCAGTTGTCTGGGGGGCTCGGAGGTCCAGGGGTAGATCATCGGCTTCCGACGCAAAAGGTCCCGAGTTCGAATCCTGGCTGTTGCGTTCCCTACTGGTTGGGTCGGTGTCAGTATAATGTGACCGGCTGAGACAGGAGTCATGGTATCCCCGCCCTGTCTCGTGTGTGGCAGCACATAAAATTGTCAGACGTCCGTCTTGGGGCCCGTCCACACTATAGCCTATATAGTGCTGCTGTTGGACGTTAAAACCAACCCAACCCAACTCGCTCAGTTGTCCTTTCCTCTGTCTCTTTTGTTAGTCACCATTAAACTTAACACTCTTTTTTTTTCCTCTAATCCCTACTGATTGGGTTGCTGTCTAATGTGACTGATCGGCTGAGACTCGGGTCCAAATCTGCCTGCCATGTCTCAAGGTAGCACATAAAATTGTCAGACGTCAATCTTGGAACCTGCCCACAATATAGCCAATATAGTGCTGACGTTGGATGTTGAGCAACCAACTAAACTTATCTCTTTTTTGACTAATAAATATAATTTAACACAGCATTTTATTTATCTAAAGTAAATTTATAATTATGCAAACTGTTGTTTAATGAAGTATAGTGCAGGCATCACCTGTTGGCTTCTTCCTGCTCATATTCAGCTCCGAGTTATAAATGCATTGAAATTAATCAAGTGAAATTAATATGCAAAGTTTATTTTGCAATCAAAAGTATTTTTGAACAATAGCACAAAATGACACATTTGGACTAATGGGTCATTTTTGTTTGTTACAGGATCTTTTTGTAATCTGTTTCTAACCAATGATAAACCCTTGAAATGAACCATTACTAAATACAGGTCTCTCCATCTGTGATGAAAATTTTACTATAGAACTCAAAGAAAAAAGTAAGAGGCATCTGTGGGGCGTTGAGAAAAAAGAATGAAGAAAAATTGGGGAGAAAATCAGAAGACTATTTCTTAAGACAATTGAAAAGGGACATATTGTTTGTTTCTCTGTAATGTCAAATATTCGCACAATTATCTTGCAAACTTCATATCCATTTAGCCTTCCAAAAACAATGCAAACAAAATAATGTTGATAGGCCTTTGTAAAAAAGTCAACTCATAATGGTTAAGGGGATATACTGGAAATGCTTAATTTTGTGAAAGAGCTTTAATTACACACTTGCAGAGGAGAAGCTTGTCTCCGAACTGCTAATTTTTGTGTAAGGAATAAAAGTAACCCTCGTTACACATATAACAGCAGGAGCATTGAAGTGACTGGTCATTTAATTTAATCTTTGACTTGTCATTCCAGGGGCTGGGGTCTTCGGTGCCTGGACGACATTGCCAAGGGGAGTTTCATCTGCATCTACGCTGGGCAGCTGCTCACAGATCGGGAAGCTAATGAGGTGCACTTAAAAAATAATCTAGACTATAAACCAAAACGCTCCATTGAGTTTTTCAGACATGTTTTAAAGAAAAGATGTTCTGAGGTGCACTTAAAAAAATAATCTAGACTATAAAGCAAAACGCTCCATTGAGTTTTTCAGACATGTTTTAAAGAAAACTTGTTATCTTTTCTCACATGGTTATAACATTTTTTTACTCACTCATGAGAAAAAAATGATATGAAGGTTTCGTAATTTGCATACAATGTATCATTGATTCCTTTAAAAGTATTTGCATAGAAAGACTCATTAAAACTGTTATTGTTGATCAAGGGACATTTAGAATTTTGCCCTTTTGCCCCGCGCTATATTGTGGCATCTGTAAGTGTTTTTGAGTTGCTTGTTCTTCCGTAGAGCAGGTTGTCTTTGTTTGGATTGAAGGGGGCTGAAGATCTTTGTCTATTTAGAGACTGGCAGTCGAAAAGGTTATGGAATCTATTATCCATGTTGTCTTTGTTTGGATTGAAAGGGAGAATGGAAGCTCTTTGTCTATTTAAAGATCGGCAGTAGAAAAGGTTATGGCCCCTATTCTCGTAGAGCTCATCATACAGCGGGCACCTTAGGGTAACTGAGGTTGTGATTTTTTAAAGCAAGCATTGAGTTGTGCGTGTTCTGTTCGTAGACGAAAGATCTTAAGAATATGTATAGGTCTGCTCCAGGGAGGTAGTCGATATTGTCTTTCCGCTTTGGGCTGCCTGAAGACTGCTCATCCTGTCTTGCCCATACCGGTCTGTTCGTTCGGTTTTATGTTACAATTAATTTTAACCTTTTACCATCACGGTGCATACATCTTGTACGCATTGATATGCTCTTGTGCTAACACCTCTTTCACTTTGTATTGATGTGAACACCTGCCTTTTCAAAATACTAAAAATCAAAGCTTTTCCCTTTAAAAAATCTGGAAATCTTCCAAAATAGTGCGCACATGAGGAAAAAGTATTGTATCATGCCATGCGAAAAGCTTGACCAATCTATTTCACACAATGCTTAAGTTAGGTTAGGATTTGCGAGATTACAGGCAAGGTAGTTTTCAATTTCAAAAGCAAAGCCAGATATGAGGGAAAAGAAAACCTTTCGATAATCTATGTGTTTGATGTGAAAACCCATCTTAATTTCTGTTTACTTTATTCAATTATTGACTGTGATTGGTCAATGCCTCTTTATATAATCTCTAAATCTAAAGCATTTTATTTTGTGTATGCGACCACCAGGATGGCAAGCAGTACGGGGACCAGTACCTGGCCGAGCTGGACTTCATCGAGGTCGTGGAGAGACAGAAGGAAGGCTACGAGAGCGACGTGGAGGGCATGGATGTCTCTGACGACGACAAGGACGCTAATTATAAAGCATCCAAGGATTCAGACGAAGACAGGTGAGAAGACATAAACTAATCTTTTAAAATCTTGTTTTTCCCTCTTTTTTCCTTATTGCCAAATCGCTTGATTATCCATACTAATAAGAGTTTGATGCAAAAATCAATTGCCGCCCTTGCTTTGATATCAGGTCGCCTAATGCAATACACAAGATGAACAAGATGATTCAAATGCTCTATATGTATGTTACCAAATAAATTTTGTAGGATAAACCTGGACCACAGGCAGTTAATTTTTCAGGGTACTTTACAATGAAATGTTTTTCCAAATATTATAATTATGTTGGATAAAACATTTCATTGTAAAACATATTTTGAGTGTCCAGACTTATAATCGGATGTTGCAGTATCAGCTAAATAGAGTTAACTCAGGAAAATTGAAACCGAGAAGTTGCAGGGAAAGTGTTTAAAAATATCCGCCCAGAACAGATTTTTATCCCATTTTTTATTCTTTTTTAGTACATTCTTCATCGCACACTTTATGAATTTAGAAAAAAAGCTTGCGTGGCCAATTAATTTAACAAAATTTAACACCACCTTGACCAAGTTGCTCTGAATCATTGCTTGTTTTAAACTAAGCTTACTAGATCTATCTGAAAGTTAGATAACACAGCTCCTCTCTACCCCGTACAAACATTAAGTAAAGATAACTCGATCTATCGGAAAGTTAGGTAACTCAGGTCCTCTCTACCCCCTACAGGCATTAAGTAAAGATATCTAGATGAAGTGAAAAGTTAGATAACTTAGGTCCTCTCCACCCCCTACTAGCATTAAGTAAAGATAACTAGATGAAGTGAAAAGTTAGATAACTTAGGTCCTCTCTAACCCCTACAAGCATTAAGTAAAGATATCTAGATGAAGTGGAAAGTTAGATAACTCAGGTCCTCTCCACCCCCTACTAGCATTAAGTAAAGCTCACTCGATGTAGCAGAGAGTTAGATGACTCGGGTCCTCTCTACTCCCTACAAGCATTAAGTAAAGCTAAATAGATGAAGTGGCAAGTTAGGTAACTCAGCTCTACCCCCTACAAGCATTAAGTAAAGATAACTGGATGAAGTGGAAAGTTAGATAACTCAGCTCTACCCCCTACAAGCATTAAGTAAAGATAACTAGATGAAGTGGAAAGTTAGATAACTCAGGTCCTCTCTACTCCCTACAAGCAGCAAGTAAAGATAACTAGATAAAGTGGCAAGTTAGGTAACACAGATCTTCTCCACCTCTTTATTGTGTTGCAGTGATTACGGCTATCACGGCAGCCTCCCACAAAGCTCTGAGAGGTGAGAGGGTGGTGTTACTATTCTCTCTGTTGCTCTGTCTGTCTGCCTCTCTTTGTTTCTCTTCTTCCTTTTCCTCCTACCTCTCTCCACCCTCCCTTTATCTATCACTACTTCGCTTCCTGTCTCTATACCTCTCTCCCTCTTTTCTCTCTCTCTCTCTCTCTACCTCTGTGTCTGAGTTGAATTTCTAATTCATTCCTTTTATGAAATGGATGACCTGTGTTGCTGTTTTGTTGTTCTGTGTTCTTAGTGCTTTTAATGGTTTTTTTTTTTATCATAAGTGGCGCATTTTCATTTAAGCTTTTTTTCTCCATACAGTGGTAATGTATCACAGTATGGCACCCTAGAAGTGAGGACTTTCTAATTACTTTCTTCTGGGTTGTTTTATTTTGCTTGCATTTGCTTAAAAAAAACAAAACCAAAACAAAAAACAACCTGACATGCCCTGCTGCAGTTTATTAATATAAACATCTGTAATTTAATTTTTTAAATCCGAACAATGAAGCCTAGATTTTATAAAAAAAATAAGGTAACAATCATCCATAACTTTCAATAACTTTTCTTGTAAGTTATGCAAGCCTTGCCGATTTTTTCTACGTGATCCAAACTTGAGCCTTTAATCTTTCTGCTAGGAGCTTGCGGAGGAGGAAAAAAGAGGAGGAGGCTTCAAAGTCCAAGGACTTGTCTGAAAAGCCGAAGAAAAGCACTGCAGAGAAGGACAACACAGAGCCATCGGCTGCCTCGAACAAAGAGCAGCTGACTGTCATATCAGATGACGACGACGACGACGATGACACCAAGAAGGGCTCTACCCAGGAGAAGAAGATGGACACAGACCAACCAGGTGAGAAAGGCTGAGGCTGCGGTGTTGGACTGAGGCTTAACCCTCGTAAAGTAGCTGCTGTGGTGTTTCGGCCGATTAGATTGGACGTAAAAGGGGCTTTATTCTATGGTTGACTAAAGGTTCTGTACACCGCCAAATAAATCGAAACTACTCTTATAGGAATAAAGAAGAGTTCCACTTCCTACAAGTGTTGTTTTGAATGCAGAAAACAGCTGTTTTCAGCAAAAAACTTTGTTTAAATATTGACAATCGATTTTCTCTTGAAAGCCACAAACTCTAACAATTTATAACCAAGGAGCAGGTCCATCAGGAAGGAAATTACTTACTCGAGAACAAGTTTTAGATGTCTTAGATGGTTAGATTGATGATCATTTTGATATTTTTAGTTTTTTTTTATTATCTAGAGCTAGATCTAGTAGTGGCAGTGAAGGCGGGGAGCCAGTAGTTAGAGGGATTCAGTTCCAAGTAGATAGAAACGGAGATGTAGATCTAAATGTAGATCCAGTTGATAAAGAGACCTGAATAACTATACCAGCTAAGTACTCAAACTACTTCTGCATGCTTTTTACATGTATTCTTTTGTGTTGGCAATGGTCAGAGAGAAATCTTAGGCTCTACTTGACGTTTATGTTCACTTGTTCTGTTGCATGAATCTGCTACAGCTGGTATACTCTTGGTGTGAGGCTATTAGACCTATACATTTTCTGAAAGCTGAATACATTCTCTACAACTTTTATTCTTATCTTTTTGAGCTAAACATGTTGGTTTCCAAGTTATTTGGTGACAAAGTAGATATTTTTTAGGCTAGAAACCTGACCTTGGCTTTTCAAGGCCAAGGTCAAGGTCACAAAACACTTGTATGGTACCGAAACCCGCTTCAAAATTTTCTAGACCCTTTCAGCTTTCAGAAAATGTATAGGTTTTATGGTTTATAATAAATATTTGCTGCCTCCCAGTCCAATTTATGACCCCTATATAAATTACCTAATATATCCCGACACCACACACTAAATACTAGCGACACTTGTAGGGTTAACCCTCTTGCTGTTCAGTGGCCCAATATGTCTTGTTAGCAGTGGTTTTAAAGACTTATAGAGCAGCTTTTTTATTAATAAGCTTAGGCTTCAAACCATTATAATTATAATACTGATAATGATAATAATAATAATAATAATAATAATAATAATAATAATAATAATAATAATAATAATAATAATAATAATAATAATAATAATAATAATAATAATAATAACAACAGTGATAGAGTGGCATCTTTAAGAAATGAGTTCACAGCTCTTTTACACATTAGGATTTGATTAAAAAAGGACACGGACAAGTAAAACTGTCTAGCGATCTCAAATGTTCCCCAAGTCCCTGCTGGTAGTCTTGTGTAGTTTTATGCACTTTATTTCGAGTCCCAGGCTTGTCGGATCAGGAGCTTTATTTATCAGCATGTGTGATTTTTATCAGGGGGAAAGCTATTTCATAGTTTTTGGGTATTTTAGTGTCTATGATAGTAGCAAGGTACACAAGTTTAGTCATCTGGAATAGTCTGGTCACAAATCAAAAAGATAAAAAAAAACCCAACCAACTCAACTTAAAGACTGAAAATGTTTTGAAACAAGAGCTCAGAGCTATAATTATGAAATTAAAAGCTAAATAATTATGGTGAATCAGAAAATGTTTCGTTTCAAGAAATAGCTGATGGAAATTTGTATTTCTATTGCTGTTTATCATCGTCCCTGTTTTAGAAGAAGACAAGTCCGCGCGACCGAGGGCTAAGAAAAGCACGGGCGGCTCCAGACTGAATCCATCGGCCGCGATGAAGCCGAGTCAGGAGTCTCTGACGGAGAAAGGTGAGGACAGATACTTTGCGGCTTCCGATGCAAAAGGTCCCGAGTTCGAATCCTGGCTGTTGCGGTCCCTACTGGTTGGGTCGGTGTCAGTACAATGTGACCGGCTGAGACAGGAGTCATGGTATTCCCGCCCTGTCTCGTGTGTGGCAGCACATAAAATTGTCAGACGTCTGTCTTGGGGCCCGTCCACAATATAGCTTATGTAGTGCTGCTGTTGGACGTTAAACCAACCCATCCATCCAACTCAGGCCCCGCCTCTTGTTTCTCACACTGGGCAGACAAGAGGTGTTTCAGCCATCAATCTTTTATATTTTTCACTTCAGACATTTTTCCTGGGTAATCCAGGCAGACTTTGATTTTTAATGATCAAAGTGTGATGATTGATAATAAAGAGTGGAAGAATAATCATCCAGTTTTTTGATAAGCAATTTGAGATTCCTAGACCGTTTATGTACTAACTTACTGAAAATACAAAATGGCCTGCATCAAAAGTCTTTTTACAGAAAGTAAAAAAGTATTAGTTTCTGTGTGTTAACTGTAGAAAACCTTCTAATGGTTTATTTAAAAGTATTTAAATTTACATAAAGACTGACATAGAGTGTTTATCTCTTTGCTTGTTGTTTAAAAGAATAATAATAACAAAAATGCTTGAAAGAGCAGTTTTTAGATCAGTTTTTAACTAGGTGTTGTTCTTTTCAGCTTAGTCTTCAGTTAAATATATAGAATTCAGCTCTACACCTTGTGGATGATGGTTGGTGATGCAGTAAGAAGATAATTATTGGTGCGAACATCATCTTTTACAGAATTGGAAAAATCTTATCTATTTATTGAATTCGTTGCAAGAACATATAAAGTCCTCTTTGTCTACTGCATTTTTTTACCCCTAGGTGAAAAAGAAGCAAAGAAAGAGAGGCAGCCTACGCGCAACTTCTTCAAGGATGATACCGAGTGTTATATAATGGATGCTAAGTCCATGGGCAATCTTGGCCGCTATCTGAATGTAAGTTGGAGACACTGCTGTGTACTGTAGTAATAGAGTCAATACGATTTCTGTATGTGCCTCTCTCTCTCTCTCTCTTTTTGAAAATTTATTTTTTAAAACTGAGTTACTACTGCATTGTTTTCTTTTCAATGATAATATCAAATATATTTATTCATTATTCTTTGCTAATTTATTCTTTTTTTGTGTTAGTTTTGTTTTTGTTTTGTTTTTGGTCTATCATTATTTTTTTAAGTTAAAAAATATAAATTTAATTTTTAATGGAATGATATTTTCTATAGTTATAAGTGATCATTGATCTGCCCCCTCCCCCAAGAAAAGTAAAAATGTAAAGGAAAACGAGTTATTGCAAGCTTCAGCGACTGCAGTAGTAATGATGGTGGCAGCGGTGGTACTGGTAGGTGATAGGTGACAAGTGGTAACTTTGTAAGTGGTGGTGATGGAGATGGTGGTGATTCTGCAGAACTACGCATGCATGTTTCTGACGCTTTATTTTTTCTAGTTGTTGCATCTTCAGCAACAGCAGCAGCAGCATCAGTAGTAATGATAGAGTTGGCGGTGGTACCTGCAGATGATAGTAAGTGGTGGTGATGGAGATGGTGGTGTTGCGCAGAACTACGTATGCATATGTTTCTCATACTAGCCAAGACATTTTTAGCCTAACTGTTGTTTTTTTCTTTTTTCTGTCACCAGCATAGCTGTGATCCCAATGTGTTTGTCCAGAACATCTTTGTAGACACTCACGACCTGCGATTTCCCTGGGTCACCTTCTGGGCTGGGAGGTAAGTTTTCTTACTGCAGTTAGGCGTTTTTATGTTCATGTTTTCAAACAAAGTGGTGGTCTTTCCTACTTCAAGAAAGGGTTTTTTGTTGTAGTAGTAGTAGTAGTAGTAGTAGTAGTAGTAGTAGTAGTAGTAGTAGTAGTAGTAGTAGTAGTAGTAGTAGTAGTAGTAGTAGTAGTAGTAGTTGAGTTGGTTTAACGTCCAAACCAGCACTATATAGGCTATATTGTACGGGCCCCAAGACTGAGTCTGACAATTTATGTGCTGCCTACACACCAGACAGGGCGGGGATGCCATGACTCTTCTAGCCGGTCACATTATATTGACACCGACCCAACCAGTAGAGCTAAATCACCAGGGCTCGAACCCGGACCTTTTGCATCGGAAGCGAGTTCTACCCAGGACCACCGGGCCGGACCCTGCTACTGTTGGGACTCAACATATATAAAGGACTGTAAAGGCAAGTCATTATTTTTTAAGAGCGATAACAGCTTGATAAGGAATTTATACTTTCAGGAAATGGCACAACTTCTTAAATGTTCTTAAATGTAAAGACTTTATTCTCAGGCATAATGAAAATTAACATAACCAACTTTAATAAGTCGATGACAAAGAGAAGGGTGTACTGCGTTACTCTTTTCCATGCTTGAATTTGAGGCATTGAACCGTGGCCCCTGCCGCTACAACAGCCTTCCCCTACAGATGGGACTGTTACAGTAGCAGTAGAGCACACGGTCTGGCACGCTGCCGACCTCGTAGTTGTAGTCCCAGGTCAGCTCTGTGCCGGCGCGCTGTAACAGTCCCATCTGTAGGGGAAGGCTGTTGTAGCGGGAGGGGCCACAGTTCAATGACTCAAAATCAAGCATGGAAAAGAGTAACGCAACCATCAACGATGATAACTTTACATTATGTCGATGTATTTTTTATTCTGCATAAATTTGAGAAAAAAAAAGGATGTTTAAAAACAGGAGAGAAAATGTTTTTTTTGTTTGTTTGTTTTTTGTTTAAATAATTGACAGTATTATTGTGCTATTAAGTGTGAGGATATGTTACTTCTTTGTAAAAAGAGTATTTGAAAGGTTCAAATAATTGACTCCTTTCTGGGTATAAAAAATACTCCTGTGTGAGAGGTTTAATTAGGCAGTTCAGCAAGCGCAGACACTGAGCAGCGAAAGTGGCTCTCGGCAGCCCCTTTTCTATTGTGACCAGTAAAATAGGGTTGTGCATTATAAATCGCTTACGATACATCATTTCAAAGAGGAAGGTTTGTACTTCACAATGGTGGGATTCCTGTCTCGATCAAAGCTGCTGAATTGGAGATACTTTACTTTGAAAATGAGGTATTTTTTAACCTAACAGATTAAAAAAATCTACTGGCTATTCTTTCTTGAAACTTTCCTTTCCTTTGGATTATACTGATAACCTTAATTTGACCAAGTTTCATTAAATTTAAACCTACCACAACGGAGCTCGAACAAAATCAAAATGACCATGTCCTAGATCTACCTCTAAAAGTTTCGTGGCTGAACTAAGAAAAATTGATCATGTAATGTCTGGCAGAATATAAGGTCTTCTCTCTCTCTCTGTCTCTCTCTCTCTCTCTCTCTCTCTCTCTCTCTCTCTCTCTCTCTCTCTCTCTCTGTCCCTTTCTCTTTCTCTCATTTTCCTTTCAAACTTGTCATATTCATAAAGAGGAAAGCGTGTCAATTCATAATCTGGCAATGAACATTTGAAAACTGAAACTGTTTTCAGTCAGATACAGAACATTCCGAGAAACAAGATGAATCTCATGCTCAATATTCTCTACCTTATTTCACATAACGCAATAGAAACTATTTTCTCTTGGTGCTAAAAATATTTGTATTTCAAACATGACTTATGTAACATACTGTACAAATAGAGAGGGAGCCGTTCAAGGTAAACCTCTAGGGGAACGCCTGAAAGCTTATGCACTATTGTATTAAACACTACTGGCAAGAAAGGAAGGGGAAGCGGTACCTTGGCAGCAGTTTATATTAAACCATACATGTAGTTCAACTTGAGCGCGTTCTACTGTAAAATACCTTTTATATGTGTATATATATATATATTTTTTTTTTAAAGAACCAATGTACATATTATGTGCCATGGCGACTGAGATAGATCGATAGGTTAGATTTATAGATAGATAGATAGATAGATAGATAGATAGATAGATAGATAGATAGATAGATAGATAGAATAATAATACAATTAATTACCTGTCGCAACTCTTAGAGTTTCGAGCTGCTGCTCTCTTCAGATATATAGATAAGATAGATAGCTAGATAGATAGATAGATAGATAGATAGATAGATAGATAGATAGATAGATAGATAGATAGATAGATAGATAGATAGATAGATAGATAGATAGATAGATAGATAGATAGATAGATAGATAGATAGATAGATAGATAGATAGATAGATAGATAGATAGATAGATTTTAAACATATGCTAAACTTCTACATTTTTTATGATTAAATTGAACCTGTGAATGTTGTAAATATATCTCTAATGATTCCTTGTGACTTTTAAATGTAATAGTACTGTGTGAACGTTATATATATGGGTATGCATATTTTGTAATTGTGATAATGGAAATTGTTAGGCGTATTGAGCATGAACGTTAATGGAAGTGATCTATGTAATTATACATGCAATATATTTTTATTATTAGATACAGTGATACAGAGAGATCAAGTTATAGAGAGAGACAGAGGGAGACAGAGTTACTGTTACTGGTAGTCAGAGATAGGCCATAGATTGATAGAGAGAGTGAGAGAGATGCCCCAGATAGAGAGATAGAAGGAGATGGAGAGAGATAGAGATAGATTAAAGGAGCGAGTGATATGGAGAGAGATAGAGATAGATAAAAGGAGTGAGTGATATGGAGAGAGGAGTGAGTGATATGGATAGAGATAGAGATAGATAAAACGAGCGAGTGATATGGAGAGAGATAGAGATAGATAAAAGGAGTGAGTGATATGGAGAGAGATAGAGATAGATAAAAGGAGCGAGTGATATGGAGAGAGATAGGAGTGAGTGATATGGAGAGAGATAGAGATAGATAAAAGGAGTGAGTGATATGGAGAGAGATAGAGATAGATAAAAGGAGTGAGTGATATGGAGAGAGATAGAGATAGTTAAAACGAGCGAGTGATATGGAGAGAGATAGAGATAGATAAAAGGAGTGAGTGATATGGAAAGAGATAGAGATAGATAAAAGGAGTGAGTGATATGGAGAGAGATAGAGATAGATAAAAGGAGTGAGTGATATGGAGAGAGATAGAGATAGATAAAAGGAGCGAGTGATATGGAGAGAGATAGAGATAGATAAAAGGAGCGAGTGATATGGAGAGAGATAGAGATAGATAAAAGGAGCGAGTGATATGGAGAGAGATAGAGATAGATAAAAGGAGTGAGTGATATGGAGAGAGAACAAGGAGCTTTCATTTTTGTGAAAGCCGATGGCAGAGTGGTTAAGCACACTGGTCTTCGCCTTGGCAAGGCGATGGGTGCCGAGTAGAAGGTGCGGGTTCGATCCCCGTCCATGTCATTTGTCTAAAAATGTGTCTTTGTCTACTTGTCTTATCTGTTGGTCTAAGCTAGACCTAGGTTTGTGGCTGTCCCTTTCTAACATATTTTCACCTTATTCCCTCAGTCACTCGCATCATTATTTGGTCCCTAGGTCTAGCTCCGTCTGTTAAAGCCTCTATAGTTGTTGGCCTGCTTCTCTGTATCATAATTCTATTATTTATTCTGGCTAACATGAATACTTCGGGATCCTATAGAAAAACTAGTTTGTTCACGTTCTGTAATAAAAACTTGGACAGGTCTTACTCAGCAAAAATACGATTTCTCAGTAAAGGCAAGCCGTGTGTAAAGCCCTCTAACAGGAGCTTTCATTTTTGTGAAAGCCGATGGCAGAGTGGTTAAGCACACTGGTCTTCGCCTTGGCAAGGCGATGGGTGCCGAGTAGAAGGTGCGGGTTCGATCCCCGTCCGTGTCATTTGTCTAAAAATGTGTCTTTGTCTACTTGTCTTATCTGTTGGTCTAAGCTAGACCTAGGTTTGTGGCTGTCCCTTTCTAACCTATTTTCACCTTATTCCCTCAGTCGCTCGCTTCATTATTTGGTCCCTAGGTCTATTTTTGTCTGTTAAAGCCTCTATAGTTGTTGGCCTGCTTCTCTGTATCATAGTAGTAGATAGATAAAAGTAGTGTAGTAGATGGAGAGAGATAGAGATAGATAAAAGGAGCGAGTGATATGGAGAGAGAGTAGAGATATGGAGAGAGATAGAGATAGATAAAAGGAGTGAGTGATATGGAGAGAGATAGAGATAGATAAAAGAAGTGAGTGATATGGAGAGAGATAGAGATAGATAAAAGGAGTGAGTGATATTATGGAGAGAGATGTAGACGGACAGAAATACACACTTACAGTCAGACAATAGACAGATGGGGATACATGTACTAGGAAGGATGGCAGGCCGACGTGTTTTTCATTATCTTTTGTTCCACTGTTAAACATTAAATATAACATTGCCAAAGTTTCATTAATAAATAATGCATTTTCTAGACGCTATTTTCATGCAAATAATTTCAAGTGACTGCTAGACCATATTGCCATCTATGTTTTAACGGTTTTAGAGATAAGAATAAAAAGGGTTAATCAAGTTTGAATGAATTTAGTTTTGGCGTTGAAGTTTTAATTTTTCACTGTGTTAGTTCAACTATGCTAGCCCTTTTTATGTTCATGTTTTAATTATTGTTTGTTCCACAAAGTTTTTCTCTTTTTTGTATTTTTTGAAACATTGATTTTAATGCCTATGAAGGAAATTAAACAAATATTTTGTTTAAATTAAATTGTGTTTCATTTTTTTTCTCTCTCAAAGATCATACAGTAATAAAAATTTTGTCTCCTGTAATGACATCTCTGGTGTCATAGGATAAACCGGTCTAAACGTTAAGCGTTAACTTGCTGGGCTTTTCTTCGGGAGTCATTATGATCAGGTTGTTTAACCCTTCTGGCGGGGGGCGCGGTGGCCCTGGCGTAGAACATCAGCTTTCGACGCAAAATGTCCCGGTTTGAGTCCTGGCGATAGCGCTCCCTACTGATTGGGTCGGTTTCAGTTTAATGTGACCGGCTGAGACAGGAGTCATGGCATCCCCGCCCTGTCTCGTGTGTGGCAGCACATAAAATTGTCAAACGCTAGTCTTGGGGCCCGTCCACAATATAGCCTATTTAGTGCTGATGTTGGACGTTAAACCAACTCAACAACAACTCAACCCTTTTGATTGGATCAGAGTTAATATAATGTGACAGACTGAGACAACTCTTGGTTTATATACTCGTGTCTCTGTGTGCCTAGTTACTCACATTGGGTGTTAAGATTCTGAATTTCTGACCATGCAGGCAACTTAAGTGTTGAATTAAATTATGATATTATTACTAGATGCATTGCTGTGCCTTGCACAGTCATAACAATTTAAGATGACATACCATCTATAGTACATTATGTACATTGTATCTTTCTGTTCTTATGTCCATCCATATGATGATATCTTTATATTTGTCCGGATTTTTCTATAACCCCTCACAATATAAACTGATAAAGTGATAAAGGGATATTTCTAGTAGAAGTAGGATTGTAGTTTAACCAAGAATCACAGAACTTAGTTAAAAGGCACGAGTTGAGTTGATTTGGTTTAACGTCCAACATCAGCACTTTATAGGCTATATTGTGGACGGACCCCAAGACTAACGTCTGATAGTTTTATGAGCTGACGCGCACGAGACAGAGCGGAGACACCATGACTCCTGTCTCAGTTGGTCACCTTAAACTGACAGAGACCCAACCAGTAGGGAGCGAAATCGCCAGGGTTCGAACCACGGACGTTTTGCTTCGGAAGCCAATGTTAATCTAACACAGCGTTACCGCGCCCCCCAGAAGGCACAAACTCTGGCTTAGCTTTTGATTTGCTTATCAAGTACGGGAAATGAGCAATCTCACATCTCATGGCCTCCAACAAAGGATAGTAACTTTTTGCTCAATCTCATTCCTAACTACTTTCCACTGAATATTCAATGATGTATCCATTACAAAATTATGGGTATACAATGTAAAAGGAGACCAGATTTTGATAGAAGGAATAACTAGTCTTTACATATATCAAAATTAGCCATGAGGTAGTCAGTAACAGACACTACTATGACTGCTAACACAACAACAACAACTACTACTACTACTACTACTACTACTACTACTACTACTACTACTACTACTACTACTACTACTACTACTACTACTACTACTAC
>RQTK01000221.1:524483-557050 GCA_003991915.1 Elysia chlorotica | reverse complement strand
TATTATTATTATTATTATTATTATTATTATTATTATTATTATTATTATTATTATTATTATTATTATTATTATTATTTTTATTATAAAAAAAATAAGGAATATCTAACTATGGGCTGTAGGAAACTAACCATTCAAATCGTTTGATGTTGATGTTTTCGCTATTAAAAGGTTGTGTCGAAAATACTCATACCTTTTTGACGATACACCTACCGTGAGTTCGATAATAAAGTCTTTATTAAGTACCTGATTGCGTTTATGCGTTTCAAGACTGATTAAGCTCGGGGCGCCTGGCGTAAGCTCTGAATAATTGATGTAAGCAGCTGGCCGCTCATCGCCATAACTAATCTGTGTGAGGACCACTCCCCACCCCCCACTCCCTGCACCCTCACTCCCCACACCCCACCCCCTGCACCGCACCAACTGCACATGCACTCTCGTCAATTTGGTCAGGATGGAGGCGATATCAACCCCGTGAGCCCTCACTGGTGTGACCCCAACTCAAGTTGGAATGGTCACCACCACATACTTTCTCTACCAATACTGATACATGTACATGTATAATACCCAAGCTGTTAAGGTCGATAGCATAGCTCTACAACTTTTCGCCCAATAGGTGTCCCAAACAAAAGGCCCATAGAACAGCGCACGCTCTGGGCTGCCAGTCCTGCTAGTACATGTACTGACATCCATGGTCACTACTAGAAGCTGCGGCTGCATGGGATACCATGGTCAAGGCCGGACCTTACATTCACACCCATCATCGCAAGTGTCAGAGCCGGTGATTTGTATAGAACCTGGTCAGAACTCGGGCAACCAGCTGTTGTTCCCCGCTCCAGTCGACAACTGATAAATGTCTTCATAATGACTCATTGGATTTTGCATGGATATACAGAAAAGGAGGAAAAATTCACACTCTCTCTGCCTGTACCTGAAGGTTTATTCCACGTACTCTCCTATAGCTGAATACATATATAAGTCTTATTATATCCCCCCATAAAATTGTTTCTCATCTTTTTTCTTTAAACTTCAACTTTTCTATCTAAGCGGAAGCTTTGTATAACGAATACGAAGTAGCTTTTTTAAATCTATCAACGGCTGAGACAGGATTTTCTGGTCCTGGTTCTGGTTTCCTCGCTCTGTCTCATGTGTGGCAGCACATGCATTTGCCAAACGCAAAATAATAAAGCCAATATAATGCTCACGTTGGACGTTAAACAAACTCAACTCTTATCTATCAATGTAATGCGGCATTAATCTTTCGGAAATTCGTTTAATTTTCTTTAAATAATTTTCTTTTCATGATATTTTTTGGTTTTTGCTTAGTCTGCATCGTTATTCTTCCCTTATTTGTCTTACTTTCTGTCTGAATGCAGCATATTCGCTCGAGAAACATCTGGAAAAATAATGATGAAAATTTATACGACCATATAGGACGCCACAGAGAGATGCCAAGTTTTCAATTAAAAACAATGCGAAAGGTTATAAAGAAACAGCAAGGGGTCTCGGAATGTAAAGATGCCCTTCAATTACAGCGGCAGTAGAATAGACGTTTCAGATTGCGTGTTTGGTCTTGTCAAGGTTTTGGGAGGGGGGGGGGGGGGGGTACACTCTAATGGCGCCCTGCCGAGACGATGTACTTTGCACCACGTGACAGAATCGGGAATTCTGTTTGATAAATGATGATGGGAAGAGAAGTCGTTTTAGCCGGAACAGGAGTGGTATTTGAATCCTTCCAAGAGGTTTTTCGGATTGGCCAGCAATGGGCAAACTCGGGCCAAGTCAAAACGGGGGGTGGAGACAGTGCCAGTAAGTGGTTCCATCACGAGATACGGCCGCCTCAGCTCACACAAAACAGTCGAGTGGTTTTTAATAGTGAGACAAAGTAGTAAGCACTGTTCGGTTGGCTTGCTGGTTTATGAAAGTAAAAAGGCAGCAACTAAGCTATTTCGTGGACGGATCGCGAGACTAAAATCTGACAACTTTACGTGCTACGTGCTACTACACAGTATAAAGCGGGAATATCAGATTTTGTTTTGTTTTGGCCAGTCATAGTATCACACTTGCACAAGCAAATCATTACAAATAAAAAACATTAGGAAGAATATAAAGCACCCAAAATGACAAGAAGTTTTCTTTTAAGAGTGAAATGAAAACTAAGGAGGGGGTGAAGAAAATCACCCTAGGAACTTCAAATAGTCTTAAAAAGAACATAGAAAATGGAAAATCATGTCGAGAAAGGATTTTTGAGATTATTAAGCGGTAGGAATGATGACATTGAAAAGTTTACCATACGATGAAAATGAGAGAATATTCCACATAAATTAAAATTATATAATATGTATTATTCCACAATGTATTCTATATTATAAGAATACATTGTGGAATACTCTCTTGTTGGACGTTCACTTACAGTGCTTGGGTGTTTGGTTTGGGTTGTAGCATCCATCATCAGCAACTGTGGTGGTCTAGTGATATAAACCATGTTCTCTTTCAGAGGCAAAGTGCGCCGACGCATCTACAAGTCGTGGGGTACAAACCCACAAAGTGCAATCGTTGTTCGGCAATTTTCACTGAAACCTTTTTTTCTAACCACTGCGAAAAAAGATTTTGAAATTCCATCTTTTTTGTATTGCATACGACGGCGTTTAAGCGAGTTCCAACGTAACCCAAGATCTGGAAATAAACCAGCGTTGTGGCAGCTCTAAGTTGGTTTTACCTATTTCCATAAAACGCCAGTCAGCTGACTTGCCCCAAAACATTCAGTTATTGTGTCTCAAGTTGAGTTGAATTGTTTGCTTAGAGTCCAACACCAGCGCTCTCTAGGCTCTATTGTGGACGCCCCCCCCCCTACCTCCCCCGAAGGCTAGACAGTGTCACCAGGAAACGCCACGTCATCTGAGGCCTCAGGGGAAGTAACCGCGAAAAATAGAACCGTTGGTCTTTTGGGAGCACTGATTCCTACACCCAATCACTCCACCCACTGTGTTATTCCTCCGCTTCCTTCCGCCTACATTAGATCTAGATATGGACACCCACTGTGTTTCCCTCCTCTTTCCTCCGACTAGAATAGATCTAGATAATATAGACCCGTCCCCTTCTCTTGCACCTTTCCCACCATAAGACAAAGCGCAGTGCTCGCGGCCTAAGTGTGGCGATGTGTTTGCCTTTAATATTATGAGCGCCATCACCACTATCACTGAAATGGTCCGCCCGCCCGCCCGCCGGAACCCGAGCCCTGCCGGGGCATAACTAAGCTTATGTAATCTAATCTGCTAAAACCACCCGCTTCCCTGCGGAGATATGGGCCAGGCAGGCAGCCTGGGACCCTAAAAGTACAGCGATCTGAGTCCTGGGGACCCGTCCGCCTGACGCACAAGAGCTACAGATAGATATATACGGTCTGGTTTTCTATGGGCTAGGCAGGCAGCCTGGGACTCTAAAAGTATAATGATCTTCGGCCTGGGGACCCGTCCGCCTGACGCCCAACAACTCCAGATAGATTTACAGTTTGGTTTTCTTGAGTACAGAGTTTGGGGGAACGGAGTAACTGACAGGGGAGCACGCGGTTAATTCTGAGGGTTGCGGGTTCAAACCCTGTCTAGGTCGCCTTGATATTGCTCTAGTGGTCGGGCCGCTGTCAGCACGACGTGACTGGCTAGATCCGGGTGTCATCATGACGTGACAGGCTAGATCCGGGTGTCAGCATGACGTGACAGGCTAGATCGGGGTGTCATCATGACGTGGCAGGCTAGGTCCGGGTGTCAGTATTATGTGGCAGGCTAGGTCCGGGTGTCAGTATTATGTGGCAGGCTAGGTCCGGGTGTCAGTATTATGTGGCAGGCTAGGTCCCTTTGTCGGCATGAGGTGACTGGCTAGGTCCAGGTATCATGTTATGGGGCCTGTCTTTGTCTATACTCTCCCATGAAAAACCCATGAAAGGTTTAGCTAGAAGATAGTGTGTATTGCGAGTCACAAGGATCAGACACCAGATAGGATGACAGCCTCCGTATACCTGCCCCAACGCATCGCAGGTGTCTATGAAAAAGAATACAACTGATACTTGTTTCAGCTGTCATAATTATTCATGCCTCTCTAACCTGTTCTATTAATAAGCAAAAAACCGGGTATGGATATTGTTCAAACTATCAGACTTATAAGTTATAGGCCTAGCATAACTCTATCTTCCTTTGTGACTTTCTAGACTCCTTCTCTCGCGCTCGCTTTCTGTCTCTCGATCTCTTTGTCATTGTACTGTCTGTTTCTTTCTCTCTGTCTGTCTCTGTCGCTCTCACTGTGTCTCTGTGTGTGTCTCTTTCTCTGTCTGTGTGTGTGTGCCTCTCTCTGTCTCTCAGCCTCTCAAAGTGTCTCTGTGTCTCTGTCTGACTGTCTGTCTGTCTGTCTGTCTGTTTGTCTGTCTGTCTGTCTGTCTCTCTCTATCTCTCTGTCTCTGTCTGTCTGTCTGTCTGTCTGTCTGTCTGTCTGTCTGACTCTCTCTCTCTCTCTCTCTCTCTCTCTCTCTCTCTTTCTGTGCCACATATATGTTTGGTCCTGCCATGTGTCTACTGGTTTCAATCACTCTATCCTCACGGCCTCACTGACTAGGGCTATGGCGGTAAACCAAGACCAGGGAGTATTCTAATCAGCTAAGCTAGAGGTTGGTTGGTCGGTTGGGTTGGTTTAACGTCCAACAGCAGCACTATTGTGGACGGGCCCCAAGACGGACGTCTGACAATTTTATGTGCTGCCACACACGAGACAGGGCGGGGATACCATGACTCCTGTCTCAGCCGGTCACATTATACTGACACTGACCCAACCAGTACAGAACGCAACAGCTAGGATTCGAACTAGGGACCTTTTGCGTAGGAAGCCGATGTTCTACCCCTAGACCACCGCGCCCCCCCAGCTAAGCTAGGGAATCCGGCCTGGTCACCTAAGCCACAAAAAAAAATTGATTCTCTGTTAAAACCAAAAGGTGGGGAAGACTTTTTACGATGAAGAAAAAACATTTACAGTAATAGATTGCTCTACAACATTACTGTTCATATAATTATAAACTCCTTCATAGAACTGTATATATGGACGTTTGATACATTTTAAATATTTCTTGTACTACCAATCCATTTTCCTGAAAATATATTTATTTCTCCCTTATAGAGTGTATACGAGATTTGCACATCTCCCCTTTGAATACACAATAAAGCAACCGTGTCAACCAAAATTTTTATCTTATGCGGACCAAAGCCTTGGTTCATTTAGACTGTGTCATTATTTCCGTATACATCCCTTTTTTTACCGTAAGTTTCACGAAAAGAATAAGGTGCTTAAATCCCTAGATTAAAAACAGATAATTAGACCACCCACCAGAGTCTTGGGCTACTTGAAAAATATCTTTTTACAATAATAAAGTGCATTTATATAGCATATTTCCCATAGTATTGGTCAAAGCATTTTACATTTTTTACCACGCAATCGATACATGTTGATAAAATTATAGTGGTAAATAAAGAATACATAAATTCATTTAAAAAAGTTCGTTAATAGCCCGTGTAATAAAAGCGATATAATACATTAAAGTATGAATCATTATTATAAATAACTGGCAAATAAATGGCATTATAAAAGCAATTATATAAATATTCAAAACACGAAGAGGTAGTAGAAAACAGATGGTACATAAACCCAAAAAAAGCACCCGAATACATTTCTCAGATCTTATGTTGAAATACATTCAATACTAAATAATTTGTAGCTTAAATGAAATAGCATGTGATATACTCAAATTAAAAAGGCATAGGACATGTAAATAAACGGTACAAAAAGTATATTACAACTAAATCAACTACTTTTATGAATTGATAGCTATCTTTTTTAAAATTGACATTGAGTCAAGGAAGAAGTAAATAATTAATGTGTTTTTTTTTTATTCAATACTATCTCTCTGCCAATATTCCAAATAATGAATATTGATTATTGTCTGTCTTAATTAAAAAGACAAACTTAATTTCTGATATGGGTGCTTTGGGAATTCTTTGATGCTCTGTTACAAAACAAGACGACAAATCAAGTTTATGTAATGTTTTGATCTCTGGTGAGTGTTATGTAAGCGCAGTCTGGCCCTTTATTTCTTTGTTGATAACGGGGGCCGCGGTGGCCTTGGGGTACAACATCAGCTTCCGACGCAAAAGGTGCGTGGTTCGAGCCCTATCGAATTCTTTCCCTACTGATTGGGTCGCTGTCAGTTTAATGTGCTCGGCTGAGACAATAGTCATGGTATCCCCACCCTGTCTCGTGTGTGGCAGCACATAAAATTGTGAGACATCAGTCTTGGGGCTCGTCCGCAATATAGCTTATATAGTGCTGAGGTTGGACGATAAACCAACTCAACCAACCACAACATTGTTATTACTCAAGCAAAGCTGCGTATCTGAATAAAATAACACAAATATGCACGGGTGTCGATAGTAACAGGGGCTGCCGATTAGCCACTTACAATGGGCACCTGGAAGCGGACATAAACAAGCTGGAGTTTTTGTAGTACAGTATGATGATTCCCAATACATGTACTTCTGGTCTTAGTAGCCGCCAACTATGCGCTCGTGTTTTTCGTTGACAAAATTAATAGTCTTTATAATACATCCCAACTTGAAAAGATAAGTGAACTCTATTAGACTTGTGAATTCACCAAGAGCTGCAGTTGAGTTGAGTTGGTTTAGAGTCCAACACCAGCACTATATAGGCTATATTGTGGACGGGCCCCAAGACTGACGTCTGACAATTTTATGTGCTGCCACACACGAGACAGCGCGGGGATACCATGACTCCTGTCTCAGCCGGTCACATTAAACTGACACCGACCCAACCAGTAGGGAGTGCAATCGCCAGGGCTCGAACTCGGACCTTATGCGTCGGAAGTCGATGTTCTACCCCAGGGCCACCGCGCCCCCCGCTAAGAGTTGCAGAGTCTAGTTTGAAGATATGGGACCGTAAGTACAAGGTCGCGTTAGCTTACGACTCGTCGTAAGTTTTTCATATTCTTACAATGTTATGGACGCTAGTCGAGGGTCAAGTTAGCTCATGAAACAAGAGTAAAAAAATCCAATACTATCTCTCTGCCAATATTCTAAATAATCAATATTGATTATTGTCTGTCTTAATTAAGAAGACAAACTTAATTTCTGTGATAGATGCTTTGGGATTTTATTGATGATCTGTTACACAGATACATCACCATAATGGACGCTTGTTGAGGGTCAAGTTAGCTCATGAAAAAGGAGTGACTTACGCGAATAGAGGGCGCCTTGTGTTAGTACTTCATTAAGAACTCAAAGCGCGCAATCAGAAAAAAGTAATTAATTATTAGGGGCTGTAAGTACAACGCCACGGTAGATTACGACTCGACGTAAGTTTCTTACTTGCGCATCCTTACGACGAGTTGTAAGTTACAGCGATGTTGTACCTACTAGTAATACCCTAGATCTACACTATGAGGTTTCTGATGTTTGATCATTTCTTGCGTCTCTCAACAAAGTGGAGTAACGTTTTGTGAAATGGCATTCCCATTACATCGTAGATACCGCTCTTCCAGAGATACACTGTGAGTTATTCAAACCCTTTAACAAACTGTTGAACCTGAGAGGGTTGAAATATACCTTATTGTAACCTTAAAGATATTTCCTTTAACATAAAAAAAACAAACTATAGCAAATTCAAATTATCACATATCAGCAATTTCCAAAATTAATTTTGTGGTGTTAATGTTTTGTATGCAATCTTAGTTCTAATTCCTTCAGAATCCAAACTGAATTTTAACCGCATTAAGTAGCTCTCCCTTTACTTCTTGGTGCACAGCTACAAGTTCGGTCCATTCGTCTTCACCAAAGTGGCAAATTGTTTTATCTCATTTAAATTGTTATCTTCTTTAGTAGATTAAAAACGAGATAGATCACTGTGAAGCTGAGGTGCGGCCCTGTCAAGACCCAGAGGGTGACAGAAGTCGCCCCCCTGACAGCGGCTCTAAGGGCTAAAGTGGGGCGTTATGGTGACAGCGTACAATGGAGCAGGAAGAAGTCGCCAACGTTGGAACAGGAAACTGCATTGGCGTCAATTCGCCAACATTGGACTTGAAGCAGAAAACTGCAGTGACTCGCAAGTCACCAACATTGGAACAGGAAACTGCATTGGCGTCAAGTCGCCAACATTAGTCATTGGAACAGGAAGCCGCAGTGGCGTACTAGTCGCCAGCATCGATGGAGTCAAATGGGGGTTAATTGAGGTAATTGTGGGAGTTACTTCCCGTGATTGAAGAGTCGTCGCCTCTCGCCTACACATTTTGATACCACTGCACTCATTATGTAAACCCAGTAAGAGAAAAAAACATTCTTTCACCTCAATCAGCACAGGACTATAAATATCTAGTATTTTAGTAATCAGGCGGGTTAGTGTACAGCTAAAGTGACTTTATTTTCATGTCTTTTTTCATCGAATGAAAGAGAAGTAGACTTCTGTAAAGAAAAATTCTAGAGTAGCCAAAAAGAGAAGTTTAATGATATTTGCAATACTAAAAGGCACGAAACTGTTGACCTATGCAGTACGCATTTTGAGGCAACCAGAGTGAATCAGGCACACGTCGGAAATCTGAATAATGAATTTCTTGCTTGTTTTAATTAATTTTCAATAACATATTATTTTAAAACTGAATATCTTTAAGAAAGGTTAACATTGTGACGTTGGCTCGATTAAGCGTATCTCTCTTTCAGATCATTTTGTTGAATAGAACTCAAGTAGACTCGGACACATTATCTTGTCAACATGAACCTAATTATGAATACTAGAAATCCTTTGCAGACACGTAATGATTTAACTTTTACAAAATAAACTCCCTGTCTGAAGGTTAAGAATACAACTCAAGAATGTCTAGATCTTAATCAATTTTTGATAATGGATTTAAACAACAGAAAAATAATAGTGTTCGTTGTGGCAAGATGTTACAACATGATCGGAAGTATAAATATTCCTACATGTACGCAAAAACCGTAAATCATTTATTAATTCCTTCTATGATGCTCCACTCTTATATACATAGGACACACATTTTGAAATCTCTAAATCCTTCTACCTCATCCGAGAACATCGGAGAAAATCCAGACTTTAGACTACATATTCATTAATATTAAGCACCCCTAATTACTTCCTATTTATCATAAAATGTTTGAGGATGATACGGTTGTAACTGTAACACCTCGTCCTCCAGGCGAAAGATCCTGATTTTTAACTCGTCGGAAAATAATACAAAATCGTCATCAACAAATGGAAACGACAACGAACGGAAAATGTAAAGCCGGCAGCGAAATTGAAGAAATATTGATAATCCTCTACAGACAAAAATAACTACATCCTTGTAATTTACTTAGAAATTAGGCCGACAAAATGCTTAAGATTCTAAACTTATAAGTAATTTTTTTTAAATTTCATTTTTATCATATTTTCGTATTCTCTGAACGCCCCCCCCCCCAAAAAAAAAAAAACAACAACAAACAAACAAAACAAAACAAAGAACAACAACAACAACAACAACAAGAACAACAACAAGAACAACAACAACAACAACAACAACAACAACAACAACAACAACAAAATAACAACAGCAACAAACAAATAAAAAACAAAAAACAAAACAAACGTGTACTTATCCGAATTTTGTTTATCCATTGATCAAGCCTCTATAGAATCGGGCCATTATTTTTTCTAAACAACTCCGTTGCGATATTACCCCCCACCCCCGGCCCCAAACTATTGTTCTTGGAACAAAAAAAAAAACAACCCCTCCCCCCAAAAACAAAAAAAAAATAAAAAAAAAATAAAAAAAGCAAAATTACAAATAAACCCACCACACAAAAACAAACAAAAACCAACCAAGTTTTGAAAAGTACGCCCTTATTAGACTTGCACTGCCCATTGTCAGAATGTCCAATGTCCACACAGAAGTCGTAGTATGCCCGCTCTGAGGTCCGGAGTAGCAGCAAGAAATACTTAAGGATGAAAACGTCTTTAAAATGGCACACAATGCATCCATCACACGCATCCAGGCAAGGCCTGCTTAGAGCTCATCTCTCTGAGATTGAGATTAGACCTAGATTTCTATAGCGTATATTATATTGGTCGACAGTAATATTCTTATAGAATATTGAGATCTAAAGTGGAATAGGAAACATTCCACATCATAATGTTAATAAGCAAAATCAACTCCACTTATTTCCTTTTTACCATAACACGTTTGAGCATGATACGTTTGTTAAGTGTTAGATCCTGCGGACTCTAGTCGGATGGCCCGTCTTCAGTCCAACGATCAGACTAAAAAAGATAGTTGCCTTTTGTGAGGGCCGGTGTCGGGACATACATGTATCTTTTTTAAAAGTTTAAATGCATTAATCGACCGAACGCAATGGATGTAGTCTGATCGTTGGACTGAAGACGGGCCATCCGACTAGAGTCCGCAGGATCTAACACTTAACAAACGTATCATGCTCAAACGTGTTATGGTAAAAAGGAAATAAGTGGAGTTGATTTTGCTTATTAACAGGTTTCAAGATCTGTGTCTTGTGTATATATGAGTGGAGCGTGAATAGGAATTAATTAATTCATGATTGATGTGGGGATTTTTTTGTAGATAGAGGATTGTTGGTACTTCTGATCGTATTATAACTATTTGCCACAACGAACGCTGTTATTTTTCTGTTGTTTAAATCCATTATCAAAAACTGATTAAGATCTAGACATTCTCGAGTTGTATTTTTAACCTTCAGACAGGTTTTTTTTTAAAGTAAATCATTGCGTGTTTGCAAAGGATTTCTAGTATTCATTATTTTGTTCATGTTGACAAGATAATGTGTCCGAGTCTACTTGAGTTCTATTCAACAGAATGACTTGAAAGAGAGATTCTATTCAACAGAATGACTTGAAACAGAGACACGCTTTATCGAGCCAACTGCACAATGTTTACTTTTATTAAAAAGATATTCAGTTTTAGTATCATATATTATTGAAAATTAATTAAAACAAGCAAGAAATTCATTATTTCTCTACAAACTGTAAGGAAGGCATAAGTCGTTAATATAAATGTTGAATTAGAGCCCTCAAACATTTAAAAACACTATATATTGACCTTTTTCATATTCAAATTAAGTTGAATATGTCGGATTGTATAAATCATAGTTCTAATTCGCTCAGCCTGTGGCGCTCAGTTGGTAGAGCATTCGACTTGCAAGACGCAGGTCCCTGGTTCGAATCCCACTCTAGCCGCACTGACGAGCCCTGACATGGCGAAACACAAACTCTGTGTCTACGGATGAGTCTATGGCTGAGGATAGATACCGTCTGTATCTACAAGCCTCTTGAAATGCATTTAATGTTTTTTAACATATTACCATTAACTCAAAAAGTCAGATTTCCGACTTGTGCTTGATTTATCCTTGTTGCCTAAAAAAGCGTACTGCATAGATCAACAGTTTGGTGCTTTTTAGTATTTCAAATATCATTAAACTTCTCTTTTTGACCACTCTGGGTGGAGTTTGATTTACAAGATAGAATTTTTTACAGAAATCTACTTCTCTTTCATCCGTTAAAAAAAAGACGTGAAAAAAAGTCACTGTAGCTGTAAACTAAACCGTCTGGTTACTAAACTACTAGAGATTTATAGTCCTGTGCTGCTTTAGATCCTTTTACTATTGAGGTGAAAGAATGTTTTTTCTCTTACTGGGTTTACATAATGCGTGCAGTGGTATCAAAATGTGTAGGCGAGAGGCGACGACTCTTCAATCACGGGAAGTTACTCCCACAATTACCTCAATTAACCCCCATTTGACTCCATCGATGTCTGCTCTTCCGCGTAGATGCTGGCGACTAGTACGCCACTGCGGCTTCCTGTTCCAATGACTAATGTTGGCAACTTTGGTGTCTTTGCAGTTTCCTGTTCCAATGTTGGCGACTTGCGAGTCACTGCAGTTTTCTGCTTCAAGTCCAATGTTGGCGACTTGACGCCACTGCAGTTTCCTGTTCCAACGTTGGCGACTTCTACGCCACTGCGGCTTCCTGCTCCATCGTACGCTGTTACCATAACGCTCCACTTTAGCCCTTAGCCCCGCTGTCAGGGGGGCGACTTCTGTCACCCTCTGGGTCTTGAGCTCAACCTATAATTATGAAAATTTCACAGAAGCTACATCTTACTAAATACTTTGTTTACCTGGTCCTTTTTTATTGGTTTATTCTTTCATACATTTATTATAATTAAAAATAAGGATAAAGAAGAAAGAAGAAAAAAGAGAGAGAAAGAAAGAAATTAAAACAAAAAGATGAGAAAAGATATTTCCATTTAATAAAAAAAGGAGGAAAAATATATTAACTGATGGTAAGGGGTCTAAAAATACCCCTTTCAAAAAGAATCGGCTTACAGACAATTACACTGTATTCAACCCGTTCGTATGAACGGGACCCCAGCTTGTCAAGATCTAAAGTGGAATAGGAGACATTCAACATCATAAGTTAGTTTGATTTTTTCCCCCAATTTTTGGCATCTCTTGCCTACATCTTTGAGAACAAAGCGACAAAGTTCAATTATGAATGTTATAATATTGTCTACAAAAAAGAGACTTTCTCAGCGGTTTGTCATGATAAAGCGAGGGGCTCTAAGTCAATCGTAAATATTATAAATATATAGATAATGTATACATACATAAACCTCTGGTTCCAATGCCAACAGAACAGTAATGGGAATTGGAAAATTTCGTGAGAGGCTCTGAGTTCGCCATAATGATACTTTTTAAAAAATTTTCTTCAACGATTTCTTGACTTCTCCTCCCCCCTATCTCTCTCTCTCTCTCTGTCTGACTCTCAGCTTTCCTCCTCAATCTCTTTCTTTCTTTCTTTCTTTATTTCTCTCTCTCTCTCTCTCTCTCTCTCTCTCTCTCTCTCTCTCTCCCCTCTCTCTTTCTCTATTCTAACCGTGTCAAGGGGTAATAATGTGTGATCCTGTTCTTTATCTCTAAACCCCCATAACGCCTCCCCCCCCCAAAACCTCCTAAAACAGGCAATAAAAGGCGAGACTCAGAAACCCATTAGAGAAAGACAAAATTACGGGGCCGCTCTTAGTGGAAAAAATAAACCATCGGCTGCCATTCAAAATTATAATACATTACTCCCATGATTGGGTAGATGGGCATACACGAACATTCTCGGAATATTTGGGACCACTTTATTCAGTTAATGATCCATGAGCTTGGTAATTCATTAAAATAAAAGGAAAAATCCCTTTCAATGGAGAACAATTAAAAAAACAGGTCTATTGGAAATTATAAGGCAGTCGAGGCTGAATCTGTAAAAAAGCAGAACAAAATATAAATAAAGCAAAACCTAAAAAAAAAATCCAACCCAAAACCAGCAAAGAAAAACAACAACAAATAAAGAAACAAAAATTCACATAAGTCTAAAATTATTATTGGCAATATTTTAATTGGAAAAAAAGCTTTTCTATTTCTAACAGTAATGCGGTCATTCTCTAGACTGCATTTTACTCCATACAAACATAGATCTATTTCAAGTTCAGACGTATCGTCTTGGTTATATCCCGAATCTTTCAGGAGCTATGAGTGGTCTAAGGGTATTACAATTAAAAGTAGATAGACTTTAGATAGATATTAAGTTCCAGCTTTTTCGTTGTCAGTAACATATGCCGAAACTTATACATAGGAATCTAAACAGTCAATCATAGCAGAAACTTATATACATAAAATTAATGGAGATCTACTTTGTTGCTACCGAAAACAGATACAAAATCGATGTAAGATATCACAGTTGTTTAGTTTATTGTCATTAGTAAGAACCAAGGCATGATCGTAAAGATCTAACTAGTCAAATATCAGACTCCAGGTCTCAATTCTCTCACTAAACCTTTGCCAGTCTCAGATTATATGCCAGAATAATTAGAGACATAAGGTTCTGAGATAAAGTAACACTAAATATTACGTGTACAAAAACGTATCTTTATCCTCCGCACTTTAATACAGGGTTACTGTAACTACCGGAAGGAACACAACGTGAGAATAATTATAATAAACACTGAAGCTAAGGAAAAGGCACAATTGAAACAGCCGGCATTTCACAATAATTACTAATGCAAAGAGATTCGCACGAAAATGTTAACATGTAAGATTTGTATACTTATGATTTATGAACAGAGCGAAAACTGTAATCTACAAACTATTATGCATAATTAATGTATATATTTATATTGATTTATTATTCCACTGTTAGCATCCTTTACCTAAGACACCTGTAATGATGTTTAGTTAACCTCGACACGTCTCCTGTGTAATGGGACTTGACCTACACAATGTATCTGATACAGTGAGGAAGAAACAGAAAGTAATGGAGAGAGAGAGAGAGAGAGAGAGAGAGAGAGAGAGAGAGAGAGAGAGAGAGAGAGAGAAAGGAAGATGGAGTAAGAGTTTATTGTGAGCATTATGTTATAAAGCCTTGCTACTCCTGACATAGAGCTTTTAAGTCACTATACAATGTATTATCAAAATAAAAATAGTATCCCACACTACTACTACTACTACTACTACTACTACTACTACTACTACTACTACTACTACTACTACTACTACTACTACTACTACTACTACTACTACTACTACTACTACTACTACTCACACTAATGCAAGTGCTCCTTTTTTTTAAATCATACTCTTGGAATGATAATATAGTTATTTCATTGATACCACTAGAACTGATTGCTATTTTAAAATCGCTAATTGTATCATCACCACTAATATTAATAAATTACATTTATTTAACGCTTTCCATTTTCAGAATATTTTAAAAGATCTCAAAGCGCTTTACAGTGGATACACTAAATACGCATACATCATACCAATCAGCATGCAATTAAAAATTAAATATTAAAAGTTAAATCTTAGCCAAACAATATACATAAGAAGAAATATCACGAATCCGACCACTAAAACTCCTCCCCTCCCCCTCCCCCCTCCCCCCTCTTTCTCATCCCTTGTTACTTCATGTACCCTGTAGCCATACGCTAATTTAAATAGACTGTTTCTCCGCTTTTGTTTTTAGTATTGACAAAGCCATTAATAAAGGCGAAACGTTTTCATGTATTTTCTCTATAATTTCTAGTTGTGTTTGATTTATTGTGTCCCTCAGTTGCTAAGTTGTGCGTATTCTTCTATTTATTATCATATTATTCCTATTTCTTGCGCACGTGAATCTACTGTTAGGTCCTTAGCAACTGAGTAGGATGTACTCTTAAGTGTTGTGCTCTTGTTTCCTTTTTGGATACATTTATATATATACTACTACTACTACTACTACTACTACTACTACTACTACTACTACTACTACTACTACTACTACTACTACTACTACTACTACTACTACTACTACTACTACTACTACTACTACTACTACTACTGCTGCTGCTGCTGCTGCTGCTCTGGCTGTTGCGTTCCCTACTGGTTGGATCGGTGTCAGTATAATGTGACTGCCAGATAAAGGAGTCATGGTATCCCCGCCCTGTCTCGTGTGTGGCAGCACATAAAATTGTCAGACGCCCGTCTTGGGGCCCGTCCATAATATAGCCTATATAGTGCTGCTGTTTGACGTTAAAACAACCCAACAACAACCCAACAACTACTGCTGCTGTTGCTGCTGCTGCTACTACTAGGGGAGTTCCCCTTCTAGTATATAATTATTTAAATATAGTCTATATTTAGAATTATGTGACTAACACTGGGCTTATAAGCAGGGAAGAAGTCGGACACAATAAAGGATCGAACCGGATATCTAACGAATTATAAGCCCGATGTTGGGTCACCTTGCGTTTCCACCAAGATGTTCCGTGGTTTGGGGCCATGACTGCGTTATCAGGAAATACATAATTACGCATGCGCCAAACGAGTTCTTTTTGTCATACGCAAGCAAGAGTGCCGCCCTTCCTGTTAAGACCGTTGTTTACTTCCATCTTTATCTCCATCCCGGCACGGATGATAACGGAGCGACCCAATTCTGGAAATGTGTTAAATGGCACAACCGCTTCGCTGGTTATGAAACTAGAAAGCATTGAACGAGATTATTTAATAAAAAAAAACTCAACCCCAAAATTCATTTGATATAAGCTTAACGCGTGGTAGAATTTATATATATGTTAGTGTAAGACCCACCCCCTTTAGTGTTCTCATGTATACTATTTGAAGACGAGAGCGATGGCTGGGGTTCGAACCACAGGACCCCCGCTTTGAATCCGGAGGATTGACCGATTAAATCATCGGTGCGTTCAGAATAGTAGGAATTAATAGTTTTCAATAAGGTTCATAGAATAGTAATAAATTGGCTGTAGTTAGAATCAATCTATTAAAGATATGTTTTTACGAAGAGGTACATGACCTATTTACACGACAACTCTAATATCTAGGCTCAAGTTAGTTCACACAGCAAGAGTGCGGTGCGGTGCATCGAGTCTTTAGAGGGAAAATAAAGCGCGCAAACTGATTTAGTCAGATCTACAACAAGATGACATTGTGACTGTGACGTTTATGTTTGTTGAACATTTCTGAATATCTTTTGGCCAAAAGACATTTTCTATACGTGTTCCACATTTCTGGGATTGGAACCTTTGACTTTTGACGCATCGCATCGGAATCGCTCGCCTTTAAAAAAGAACATGGCTTATACTAAAGGCAACTACAATCCATTTAACAAATTAGGCAAGACGAAGTTAAGAACAATTCACCTTTTAGGCCCTTGTGATTCTTGTGATGGGAGGAAATTGGATGGAAGAAAGCAGAGGAAAAGAGAAAAAAAAAACGAAAAATAAAATCTGAGATCTAAACAAGCCAACTTGACAATATTGATTGGAATATTAGTCTGACGTTATCCCCGCGCCTTTTCACCAGAGATAACGTTTCCATGACCTCACAAGCTTCGTCAAATTTGACTTTTCCCTCTCGAGCGCTAATCACGCAATTGTCATGTGTCATTACAAATACTCGCGCATTTTACTCAGTCACACTTCTTGGTGATAAGCCCGAACGTTTTTTATTTCTCTACAAGAATTTTAACAGCCTTTTTTTATCATTCGAACAACTTTACAAATCCAATCTTATCGCAATCGCCTCTAATCCGACTTTTTGATTCTAACACGCCAAGGATAGAACCTTCGTGGCACAACCCACGCCAACTTTGTAAATCCAAGTAGAACCAATAAAGTGTCACTCTGTGTTTTCATTGCTATTTGTAGTTAGACGTGTTTAACATACGTATGTATATTATCATGTTAACCCTTTCCGCGCACTTTCATGCCATTTATATATCCCAAATTACCCAAATTGTCGATGCATTTGAGTTTTTGTCTAAACCCACTCACTATTTATGTTTACAAATAAGACAAAGCTCAGCCGCTGGGGTTTGGATCTAAATTTTTGTGTTGGAAAACAATAACGCTGCTGTAAGGGTCTACTTTTCGACGCTTTTTTTTTCAAAGGACTACCAAAGAAAGCTGAGCTATTACGAGAGACCCTTTTGGTCTCCTTCCGAAGACAGCGCGGCATGTTTATCCCGAAGCAACCATGGCAGACCCAGAGGAGGCTGTCCTGTTACATTAAACAAAGTTTTTAAATTGCTCATGATGCACCACCAAGACACTAAGATACTAGATTTAAATTCACTTTAGATGCGCAGTTAAGATACTAGATTTAAAATTATTCAAACGCGCCGCCAAGACACTAGATGTAAAATAATTAAAACGCGTCGCCGAGACACTAGTTTTAAAATTACTCAAGACGAGCCGCCAAGACAGTAGTTTTAAAATCACTCAAGATACGCCGCTAAAGACACTAATTTTCAAACTGAAGACGCGCCGCTAAAGACACTAATTTTCAAACTGAAGACGCGCCGCCAAAGACACTAATTTTCAAACTGAAGACGCGCCGCTAAAGACACTACTATTCAAACTGAAGACCCGCCGCTAAAGACACTACTATTCAAACTGAAGACGCGCCGCCAAAGACATTAATCTTCAAACTGAAGACGCGCCGCCAAAGACACTAATATTCAAACTGAATATGCGCCGCTAAAGACACTTATTTTCCATTTGAAGATGCGCCGCCAAAGACACTAGTTTCAAAATTACTCAAAATGCACCGCCAACACACTAGATTTAAAATTACTTAAGATGCGCCGCCAAAGATACTAGATTTAAAATTAATCAAGGTAGGCCGCCAAGACACTAATTTTTAAAATTACTCAAGACTTGCCGCCAAGACACTAATTCTTAAAATTACTCCAAGACAGTAGTTTTAAATTTATCAAAGATGCACCGCTAAAGACACTAGTTTTCAAATTGAAGACGCGCCGCCAAAGACACTAATTTTCAAAATGAAGACGCGCCGCCAAGACACTAGATTTAAACCATGTGCTTTATGTCCGATGCGTGCACTCTGATGCACACCGCGATGTCGTGCAAGGAACAAATTCATCAATCCACCCACCGTCACAGACCCCGGGCCAGATTTGCGGGCAATTACCGCCCTCTCACAGCTCCTGGTCTTTACAAATGTAAGTTTTTTAATCGAATAACAGCAAAAACAGTATTCCCATAACGTTATTACAATAACATGGCTTCAAAATGATCAAACTATTCTATAATAGATGAGCGTGTTTATTACTGTCAGCTGCAATAGCTGCAGTGAGGTGACGCGGTGGCCCTGGTGTAGAAAATTGTCTTCCGACGCAAAAGGTCCAGGTTCGAACCCTCGCGATTGCGCTCCCTACTGGTTGGGTCGGTGTCAGTTTAATGCGACTGGCTGAGACAGGAGTCATGGTATCGCCGCCCTGTCTCGTGTGTGGCACCACATAAATTTGTCAAATCAGTTTCGGGACCCGTCCACAATATAGCCTATATAGTGCTGACATTGGACGCTAAACCAACTCAACAACAACAGCAACGGGTCCCAGAGGGATGGGATTGGGAAAAATCTTTGTCTTGTTTTACGTAGAATCCTGTACGGAGAGAGATGCACAGTCTGAGATTCCTCAAATCAGCACCCACGCCCTCAATTTAGAGCACTAGCGGATAATATTATGCCGACCAGTGCTCCTACACAGTGAGGCAGGGACAAAACTTATCACGTCTGTTTTATCATCATTCTACAACTGGAAAATATCAGCTAAGACTCCAGTTGTATTGTAAAACTATCATTCTACACAGACTATAAAACATAACACAGACGACAATAGTAATTCACTGACGGCAAACCGACGTAAAACAGATGATGCAACATACGATAAAACAGATGATAAATCAGGCGATAAAACAAATATTAAACCAGACGATAAAACAGACGACAATAGTAATACACTGACGTCAAACCCACGTAAAACAGATGATACAAGATGCGATAAAAAAGATGATAAATCAGGCGATAAAACAAACATTAAACCAGACGAGAAAACAGACTAGAAAATAGAGGACAAAAAGACGATAAAAGACGATAAAACAGAAGAGAAAACAGGCGATAAAACAGATGATAAAACAGATGATAATACAGATGATAATACAGATGATAATACAGACAAAATGCAAACATTAAAACAGACGATAAAACAGACAAAATGCAAACATTAAACCATACGAAAAAACAAAGGAAAAAAAAGACAATAAAACACGACAAAACAGATGAGAAAACAGGCGATAAAACAGACGATAAAACAGACGATGAAAGAGACAATAAAACAGACGATAATACCGACGAAAACAGAGGACATACAGACAATATGCATATAAATATATATTTTAATCTATCTTTCGGTCCATTATATTTATCGAGAGAGAGAGAGAGAGAGAGAGAGAGAAAGAGAGAGAAATAAAAGAAAGAGAGTGTGTTTATAGAAATAAAAGAAAGAGAGTGTGTTTGAGAGAGAGGGGAGAGGGGAAAGAGAGACACATTGAGGAAGTGAGGTATAGACAGAGAGAGAGAGAGAGAGAGAGAGAGAGAGAGAGAGAGAGAGAGAGAGAGAGAGAGAGAGAGAGAGAGAGAGAGAGAGAGAGAGAGAGAGAGAGAGAGAGAGATGAGAGAAAGAGTGAGATATAGACAGAGAGAGGTGCAATCAGACGGTAGTACAGGCATTGTCAGATAGAAAGATAATGGTATAGAGAAAGACAGAGAGATGCACACAGAGAGGAACAGATAGAGACATAGACACAGACTTGGAGGCTTAAAACAGCACAACTGCGGAACTAACTGCTCACTCTAGGTATCTATTTCCAGAATCCACTGATCCCCTCAGGCCAAATCTGCTCTAAATAAATCTCAACGTTCCCGAAGGTTTCCCTCTGTTTTCTCTGTAAAGTATTATTGTCATAACTATTAAAGTATAACCTGCTGCAAATCAGAAAAATCGCTTAAAGAAATCATCGCCTCTGGCTAGAGAGAATACGGGGGAGGGGATAGGGGGGGGGCGTCATACCCTTAGACCTGTACATTAACAGTAGAACAATACACGTATACCGCCTGCAGGTTCGCCCACTCACCCGCCACGCAATGGACACTTAACTCTGGAATCGCGCTGCAACAGACAATAGAGGGCAGCACCAGTAGGCGGACTGCGCACGCGCAGCCATGATCTGCAGGGGCTAGACCGACTTCGGAGACCATGATATTGACTCACCGTTGGTCAACACGTCAGGATTAGGTCTGAAAACAAGGCGGAGTAAAATGGCCGGCGACAAAGTCACGTGACTGGTTGGCTCCCCTCTCTTATAACCGGACCCCGCGCAGTGTGACAAGCCTGTAAGAAGCCCAGCTGCGCGAGCGGAACAAAACCACCGTTAGAAAGTAGTGTATGCGACAAACAACTCCCGACCTTTGAGACCAACAAGTTCCAAAGAGATCGCCAGAGAAGGAATTGACTAAACTTTGAAACCGCGAGAAAACAACTTAAGCTGTTCACTTCCAAGGGAAATCCACAAAGAGACTGAAGTCGAGTTTCCAGGACTGCGCACAAAGTTGAGAAAGTTGCGCCCCTGACATCACTTCTACAGCTGCACCGTGAGTATTCAAAGGACCCGCATGACAAAAAAAAAATTATTAAAATAAATATTGCCACATCAAAGTTAAAATAAGCTAATTAAAATTGTTTTGTCCATGCTAACAAGTCAAAAGTATACCGATCAGTATTTGAAAACATACTAACAAAAAACGAAACATAAAAAACCAACAAAACAAACTACAACACGCATGTACATTTTTGGTGTTCACCATATCTTGGTATCTGCACAATTTCCAATGCGAAAAGTAAAGGGTACTTTCTTCTATTTGTTAAAAATGAAACAGTTCAGTTGATTTGGACCCAGCGCGTTAGTTGTCATTTGGAAAACAAACAAAGTATAGGATCAAATTTAACCATTATTTTATTTGCCACGAGCCGCATTGTGCTTTTCGTTCGAGTAAAAGTAATATAACCCCTCACACTTTAGTACTACAGATATAGCACTCGACATGCTTCGCATCTATTTACAGATCAAACAATTGACATTCTTGTGGTTTTATGTGTACTAACCAAATATACAATTATGTTTAAACAGAAAATTTAGAGAAGAATATAGTACATGGTACATATAAAATCAATAACAAAAAGGTATTAAAATGCCCGTTTCTATTATTTTTTCACGTTATGTACACAAGGACGATTATATATTATATGTAAAA
Organism: Elysia chlorotica; assembly: GCA_003991915.1. Lineage (NCBI taxonomy): Eukaryota > Metazoa > Mollusca > Gastropoda > Plakobranchidae > Elysia > Elysia chlorotica. Next base: position 535,271 of record RQTK01000221.1, on the reverse strand, counting down.
GATAGTGTGGTCAGTTTTGCAGAAATTATTAAGCTCGACTGTCTAGCATCTAAACCAAAGCCTGGAGTAAGTGTTGAATTAACTTAACAAAAGCTCCTAATTTATATAACATTCCATTTTCCCTGTTTCGGACACAAGGTTGTGCACCTCTGGTCATGTTCTATAAATCGCCATGGGATAGACAATTGGGTGTTGAGTTTTAGTCCTCTCCAGGTTGCTTAAGTTGGAAAAATAATATTGGCGTAGAAATGAAAATTAAAAAAAATTTCTAAAATGAATTTCTTAAGTGTTTTCATTTCAAATAAAGACAACTTACCTAAAAAGGCATCCATTTATAATACTAGTTTGGTCCACCACCACCAACCCAATAATCCATCACTATTTTGAAAAGTTCAATGAATCGTTGTCTCTGATATATTGTGCGACTATTTATTAATACGCTCTTTTACACGTGATCTTTGAAGCTTATATTTCAAACAAAACCTTCTCACTTCTAAAAAGTATACTGTTTGAAGCCTAAGGAAGAAAGCGCAACAGTTGTGCTATACAGACACTTAGTGTATGTGGCAGTTTGTTTTTACGGCACGTTCGCACGGTAAAGACAATACTGTTAGTGTGTGAAGCAGACACGGAATCGTTATAAATAAAGTAAAGAGAGCCCGAAAGTGCTCCAATCTATTGAGTATTTGATTGGACAAAATGAGGCCAGGGCTTTGATCTTTGGCCTGGAGGGACGAGATAGCTCAGTTTCTGGAAGTCTAAACTTGCTAGACACAGACCGACATATCCGACTCACGACAAGATGGTCGTGGGAACGTTCTGCACACCAAATAAACTCACTCCTTGCAGTGGCCAATAAGGAAAAAACATGAACTCAAAATAATAAAAAACAGGCGCTGGAAAAAGAAAGAGCTGAGGGTTCGAACACGAGGCCACTGCTTAAAGCTAAAAATATCAAGGCAAGCGTTCGAACTCCTCAGCCGTCACCGACAGTATACACATTTAAACAAAATAACAAAACAAGAACAACCCAGCTAAAGCTGTTGATTTTTTATTCGAAAGCTTAAAAATTTTATTAGCCATGATTCATGCCAAAAAATATGATTGCTCAAAATGTAGCGTAAGCGAAATCAAATGTGGCCCTTTCCATCTACCGCGAACGAAATCAAATGTGGCCCTTTCCATCTACCCCAAACGAAATCAAATGTGGCCCTTTCCATCTACCCCAAACGAAATCAAATGTGCCCCTTTCCATCTACCCCAAACGAAATCAATGTAGCCCTTTCCATCTAATCCAAACGAAATCAATGTGGCCCTTTCCATCTACCGCGAACGAAATCAAATGTGGCCCTTTCCATCTACCGCAAACGAAATCAAATGTGGCCCTTTTCATCTACCTCGAACGAAATCAAATGTGGCCCTTTCCATCTACCGTTACCGAAATCAAATGTGGCCCTTTCCATCTACCGCTAAAGAAATCAAATATGGCCAATTTCCATCTACCGCGAACGAATTTAATGTGGACTTTTCTCTGTGATGCTCATTGATTTAGATCTATCCTCCCTGTCTGTTCTCTCAGTCTAAAAATTGTCTTTCTTAGGTCACGCCATCCAAGTTTGTTAAAAAAAAAAAACAATAACAAACCGTAACATTTTCCTTCTGGTACGTAGAGTATACCAGCGCGTAAATGGCAACACGCACGAGGCTTTGCGAATTTTACGGGACGTAACACTACTCTGAGGTTGTTTAAATAAATTGTCCGAAAAATCATTGTGGATTTCAAGATCATTAATGACGTCACACTGCATAAAAATAAGAAAAAAAAATAATCAAGCAAAAAAAAAAAAAAAGTAAAAGTAATGTACACTTTTCCGTATGGAAAGGCGACGCCACAAAGATTATCCAATTTTCTCTTACTTAACTGTTAGATACCATTAAATTTTCGTTTAATTTCTATGTAATTTAACAGGAGACCATGGACTCTTTGACTAACTTAATGAATATAGTACTATGCTTATTTATTACCTAGAGTTTGGATTAGGATATATTTTTAAATATCCGTTATGTAGTAGAGCTATGTAAAATGTGACCACGGCTGTAATTCCACCGAGTCCTATTATTTAAACTGCTTTGTTTTTGACGCCTTGGTGGATCCCCAAAAGGAATATTTCGGAAAATCCCATTTTTTGGAAAAGTCATCAAGGAAGTTCAACAAGCATACTCGTCACAGCGCCATATTGCCCTAGATCTAACACACGCCACAGCGCCATCTTGCCATAGATCTAACTAATTTTTGTCCGTTTGCGCATTTTTATGTTTCCTTTTAAAGACGAATAAATCTTACTTCACCATTACACAACCCCCCTGCTTAATGAACTAGGCAAACTTAAACCAAAAAATACACAATTATAGTCCATACACCTTCAAAATAGATCTACGTTCCGTAATCCTCGATGGCTTCACCATCTAAGTGAATTTATCAGACTATTTTAAAAGAAGGTAAGAAAAAAACCACCGAGAGTCAACGAAGGCAATATTTCCGGCAGATTAAGAGCTCAGCATGATGCTCTAAAGATGAAAGAGATCGCTATCCGCTGTTTGCGCGATAGATGATTATGAACTCTATAAATAGGTAACGCAGACAGTAATGTGTGTTGTGTTTCCATTTATTGTGATAATTTGGATCCGAGAACTAGACAGACAATATATGGAGAAAGGCCAATATCCGACGTATTAGGAAGTTTTGGCGAGGCTAGATCGTCAAGATTGATGACAAACCCGGTTCACTATTGGCTTCGTTTGTGCACAGCTTGGGGTCGAAAATTGTCCGAAAAACAAACCAAAAGCAATTACCCTTTCAAACCAAAAAGCATAACCGCCAGACGTTTTTCTTTCTTAATCAGCAATGACTGCTGCGAAGAAAATAATAGCCGTCACTCTTTACAAATGCCAGTTTCGTTGTATTTTGCTTTAGACATAATATTTCTAAATAAGGAAAGGCAAATTATGTAAAGAAATGAGATTTTTCACAGCTGTGCGACATAAACAAAAGGTTAAAAAAAATCCGAAACTAATGGTACATTTTGATTTTTTTTCGACCATTCTTGTTCCGCCATTCATTCTATTGTAGATCCTTTATTTCCGACTTGGAGTAAATAGTTCTCTCTACGCCTATCATCCCACATGTTATCCTGACAAGTTTATCGCCCCCCCCCCAAAAAAAAACAAAACAACAACAACAAAAAAAAAAACAAAAAACAAAACAAAAACAACAACCGCATCCTATGTTTCTCGAAAACGCTTGCACTAGCAGCGATTTGAACCGGTTACCCCTTGATCGTCAGGTAAGAGCATTTACCAACTGATCTCCCCCCCCCCCCAAAAAAAAAACAAAAAAAAAAAAAACAACAACAAAAACAAAACAAAACAAAAAACATAAAAAAAAAATCCCACAGAAAAACAATAGTACCTGCAGACAGCCAGATTATTTTGTTGCTGACCAAAATCGAACTAGAATTGCCCGCCGTTAACAATTTTAACGCCCGTGTCCTTGAATGACAACACCCTACCCGTCCCCAAATTTGGTTCCAAGAAATATCCGCTCGCCAAAGGGGAATCAGTTACGACCATGGGGTCCAAAACTTATAAATTCAATTCTGACATGGTTTGAGTGCTGCAACACAGACACAAAGCGGGGGTACTAGAGCTTTGTTTTCTAGTCAGTCAGAACAGACGCCATGCGAAGGCGGAGATCGTAGTGAACGTTACGACGGAAGATAAGGGAATCTGCATCGGCTTTATCCTAGACTTAGAGAGCCAATCAGCGATCGGAAAATCCTAAGGGGCGTGATTGGGCCATCCTTAATCGTCATTCGGATCGCAATGTTGGTATTATTCCAACATGTAACCGCCCAGTAGCCCCACAGTGGTCTATCTCTCTCTCTCTCTCTGTCTCTCTGTCTCTCTCTCTCTGTCTCTCTCTCTGTCTCTCTCTCTGTCTCTCTCTCTCTCTCTCCCTCTCTCTCATGTTTTATAGATAGCGCCGTTCTCCAGGGAGGGGCCAAGTCTGTCCTTACCTGACCATGGTAGAAGAGAACAACATCAGGGGTAGAATTCAATGCTCAACTATGGCGTAGTATACGTCTCGTCGTAGGCCTCATTATTCTTATATTGTTACGACGAGACGTAAGCTACGTCTTGTTTGTGCATTCTACCCCATATGCTTTCTGAACTAGATTAGATCTAGTCTGTGGCCTTCCATGTTTATCACTCGTTAAATCGCCAGTGCTCAATAGTTACATAATTATGCTCAAAGGACATTAAAAAAAGAGGAAGGGCTGGTTACTCAAGCAATTAGTGACTTGGACTGAAAACCAGATGTCCGCCGTTCGACTCTCTTCTGTTGATCGTCTGTCAGCATTGGGTTTCTTCTAAGATCTAGTAAACGTAAAATTATATCGTGAATTTAGGCGAAAAACAAGGTAAAATAAGTAGGAGGTTTACACATAACAGTACAATAGGAAGCTCAAAGCAAGTGGGTTACAATGTATTATATTTCCTATGCGGGTTTCAATGTAAAAAAATGAATAAGAAAAACTAGAAGAAGAAGAAGAAGAAGAAGAAGAAGAAGAAGAAGAAGAAGAAGAAGAAGAAGAAGAAGAAGAAGAAGAAGAAGAAGAAAAACAAAAACTACAAAAAGCAGCAACATAAACAAAAAACAAACAAACAACCAACAACAACAACAACACAGTTTTATTTTTTTTATCTAGCATAAACAGAAGTTCAAGATTAAGATAAATAGATGTGTCGTTAAAAGACATTTATCTTACTATAATTATTACATAAATTTATACCCTCCTTAGATATTCAATCACTTTTTCTGTTAACCGTACTTTGGAAATTTGTTTGTTTTGCTTTTGTTTTGGTCTGTCATGTTCAGAAATAACATCAAACATTGAAGATGCTTAGACACGTAGATTTAATTACATGCATTTTTAGGAAAAAATATATATTATGTAGACATCAAACTAAATTTCAGTGGAGACAGTCGTTTCAATGATACATGTGTTTCAATCAATCAATTATTTTGTGTATGTGTGTAAAACGAACAGAGGTTCACGTAAAACTCATCGTAAAACTTATGTGTAAAGTGAACATTAAAGAGGTTAATTAGTTAATCTAAACGTGTGGAGGCATCACTTTAGAGCGAGCAATTCATTATATTGACTTAAAATTAAATGTCAAGTTTGTTTAAAGTGATGATAATTTAGTATGCACTAAGAGTTGTGAGTTGTTCTCAATGAATAATTGCATTGTCTCTACAAGTCGAAATATTTCTCTTTATTTATTTTAATGCAGACATTTATCTTCACAAACACCGTCTATTACTTATATGCGTTTTCATACGTGTGGAAGTAAATTAGCCACCTTTACAAAATTAATGTATATCGTTACGTCAAGTGATAGAAAAAATCCGACCATTATTAATACAGTAAGAGTTAGTTTATTCCACATACATGCGTCTCTTTGTCGACTTAAACTTAATAATTACCATGTCACTTAGTCTAAAAATTACTATTTGCCCTTCTTTCACGATTATGAATAATATCCTTTTGAGATATGATTAAATTATTTTTTTACATCATCATCTCTTACATTATCTTACGTTACCGGTCTGATAATCTGCAACTGTTTGAACTACGGGTACTAATCTTAGAATATATCCACCTTACACGGTTATAAATAATATCCTTTTGAAATATGATTAAATTATTTTTTTACATTCTCATCTCTTACATTATCTTACGTTACCGGTCTGATAATCTGCAACTGTTTGAACTACTGGTACTAATCTTAGAATGTATCAACCCAAGAACAAATCCTGCCCACATGACACATGCCTCCCTGGAGAGATGGATCCAAGCTCGCCAATCCTCTGGACGACAACCTGTCATTTCTCTATGTGAACTGCGGCAAGATGTTACAACTCGATCAGAAGTATAAACACTGTCCCTACAAAAAAAATCATAATAACGCGCTCCGACTTTGTATACTTAAGACACATATCTAACAATCTCTAGGCCCTCATACCTCATAAAAGCTTCTAGTTCACATAATGCATCCAAGACTCTAGCTCACATAATACATCCAAGACTCTAGCTCACATAATAATACATTAACACTAATCTGCAGCAGCGAAGAATATTTTCCACTCTAAGAACCCGTAGTTTACCTATTAACAATGATTTTTTACAGGATAAAAGTAGTTCAAAGTAATAAATGTAATAGTTGCTCCTCGGGAGATATTGACCTCTTTATTTGCCAAGCCTTTGTAAATTACGATTGTTTTTTTACCCGCTTTCCTAATTGCATATTCACCAAATGTCGTAGTATGCCTCTCACTAAAGACTAAAATGTCCGCACAGCATTTTAGATTTAATAACTTTTGTAAGAACGACATTGTATACAAGAAAGAATGATTTTCAGGATGAGACATTTTTAAATTTTCGCCCCTGAGCATACCATTAAAACTTTTGACCTGAAAGTTTGTACATTAATTTAGAAAACTCTTCACCCAGAAGGTACTGAGTTTCCTCACATCTTTAGGATGCTTATCTTTAAAACGTTCACAATAGAATTTCTTTGTTAAAACTGTTGCACTGTTTTGTAATTTGGGCCAATGGCCATTAATATTGATTAAAGAATTTCAATTTCAATTTCAATCAACACTAATCACCCCGCTCTTTTATTTCCATTCAAATTCCGAGTAATTTCTAGAACCTACTAGGTAGATCTAGACTCCAAGCCTGTTCAGGCCAAACGACTAGTCGATACTACTCATGTGGTACATGCTAGATAGTGGTCCATCATTAAGAAATTATCCTCATATTTTTCTTATAACAATGACATTGCACCCAATCCCTCCCATCTCTTACTAACCTGCAAAAACGTCTTACTTATAATATCACGAATGACAATGAATGATTCCATAACGTAAAAATCATGTGACGTATAATACATCATCATAATTTTTATTCATGTTTCATGCGCGATACTTTAAGCTCATAGAAATCTAACTATTAAATATGTATCGGTTTACAATGAACCGAAATTTATATCGGTACACCCAATACCTTAAGTTTCAACAAAACATGTCATCAACCATCGCACTCTTACTTGTGCTATAAATAAACTAAGGAACCACGCTATAGTGTCCTATGGTAAACTTTTAGCTTCAACTAAAAAAAAAAGAAATAATCGAAAGGTACATTGTTAAATGATATATTCACATGCATTTGGTTAAAAATGTCAAAACACAAATAAAAACGTAATTCAATCCATAACTGTACTAAGAAAGTATGCACCCACTTTCTCTGATCCTTTATAATAATGACCAACTCTAAAACTGTAACTTTGTAAGCAAAACGCCCACCGCATTACAACCGGGCTTTCAAACTTCGCTGCATCTAGATCTAGATATCTGAGAGGACGGCAATCGGTTTTCAGCACTAAGGTGCATCAAAATTCTGCTCAGACTACACCGTGTTTAAATCATGCATGTTTCGTTTCGAGCCTTCTCTTTTTAAAGCAGGAATAAGCGATTATGAACTCTTTTTCAATAAATGTGTTCTTTAAAAATTGTGGTTTTCAGGAGTGAGAGTGGGAGAGAGAGAGAGAGAGAGAGAGAGAGAGAGACAGAGAGAGAGAGAGAGAAAGAGAGAGATCGATCGTTCTCTCCATTTCAAACACTTTGTCATTAATCCCTTCGGGGCAGCTTCTTTAAAATAAGTGACCTATCGCTGAAACTGTCAATATCTAGGTCTCACGAATAACATGACGAATAGTGATACATGCTTTGCTTCATACGAAACAACAAAAGAAAAATAATGTAGAAAAAAGGGAATAAAAAATGGCTGATAAATGTTAGTTTTCTCCAGAAGATTTGTGACCCAAATCTTACTCAGCATCAGTCGTCATTCAGACACAGTCATACTCAACCTTCCACAAGTTATAGAAGGTTTTAAGTTTACAAAATGTTCTTCCATCTATATTGAAGAAAATCACAACAAACAAACACACCCACGGACACACACAGGCTTTAGAGAGTGGTTTAAGTCTTTGAAATGAAACCCGCAAATAGGATTGGCATGGGCGGTCTTGCTGAAAACAAGATCAATTTTATCGCAACTTCTGCCTCTGATGTTGAAAAAACCCCTCACCCAAATCCATATTCGTTTTATATGATCCACATTGTAAAATGAAGAAAAAAACCTCAACAACAACAAAACAGGATGTTCATAGAGCTGAATATCAACGAGGTGAGCTGCACATCTTATGGCACCAGAGCGAAAAACCCGTTCACTTTTACACAGAGCTTACTCCAAACCACCGGGAGATATGTTCGTGTAGGAATCCACTTGAAAACGTTTGGCTAAATTTTTTGACTTAGCCTTCCAGGGGTGTATATATATCTAACTGGAACATTCTCCACGTCTCTCTGTGAATACACATGTCCTAAGAAATAGTCTTGCTTCAAACCGGTGATTTGATAAAAGGGGAAAAACATTCAGAGCCCTCTAACATCATAGTTAGATTGAGCAATTGTTTTATCACTTGATTTATCGTAAATATAAAACAATTTTATTTCTTACTCAACACATCTACAAAATAATTGCAAAATTAAATCGATTTTGAAAAAACAGCCATGAAAATCAAAACGAGTCACAGATCACCATAAAAGAATTCACAGTTAAGGGGCTGCAGACAGAAAAATAGATAAATGAATATTATCATATTGTCCTTCCTGAATTTGGGACCAATTCTGACGACACAAGTATTTTGAGCAACTTGATCAGCCACTCTCTTCGAAAGTCTGGCACTTAGTTGTTTATCTATTTCCAAACTTTTTGTAGCGCTTGGGTTTCGGTCCGCCTCTTACAGTTATCTATCTATCTATCTACCTATCTATCTATCTCTCTATCTATCTATAGATCTATCTATCTATTTATCTATCTACCTATCTATCTATCTCTCTATCTATCTATCTCTCTATCTATATATCTATATCTATATCTAGAAGTGGAAATAGCTGTCGGGGCACACAAAGGTGAGATTCATTTGGAGCCTAGGATATTCCTCCAGCCACCAAGTAGGCCTTCATTGGGGTGAATTGCCATGGCCATCAATAAGGCACAGTGACAACCTTCGCATCCCATCAGACTAGATCTGCAATAGCTAGTATAGATAGATAGAGAGATAGATAGATAGGTAGATAGATAAATAGATAGATAGATCTATAGATAGATAGAGAGATAGATAGATAGGTAGATAGATAAATAGATAGATAGATCTATAGATAGATAGAGAGATAGATAGATAGGTAGATAGATAAATAGATAGATAGATCTATAGATAGATAGAGAGATAGATAGATAGGTAGATAGATAAATAGATAGATAGATCTATAGATAGATAGAGAGATAGATAGATAGGTAGATAGATAAATAGATAGATAGATCTATAGATAGATAGAGAGATAGATAGATAGGTAGATAGATAAATAGATAGATAGATCTATAGATAGATAGAGAGATAGATAGATAGGTAGATAGATAAATAGATAGATAGATCTATAGATAGATAGAGAGATAGATAGATAGGTAGATAGATAAATAGATAGATAGATCTATAGATAGATAGAGAGATAGATAGATAGGTAGATAGATAAATAGATAGATAGATCTATAGATAGATAGAGAGATAGATAGATAGGTAGATAGATAAATAGATAGATAGATCTATAGATAGATAGAGAGATAGATAGATAGATAGATAGATAGATAGATAGATGGACATAAAGATAGATGTCTAGAAAAATAGAAAGAAATATTGATAATTATAAAGGTAAATAGAAAGATAGGTGTACATATTTTTCTCCAAGTCAGCCGAAATAACTGGTCGACTGAGCTACCAATAAATTGTTCAAAACCACTGATATACGGTGGTCCTGTCCAGATCTCATACACTAATTCCCAAATCTCCACCATGTATTACTTCACATCTGGGGATTTTAAACAATATCCCTGTAGCACATAACCACATACGGAGAAACCATCCGAAACAATGGTAGATCGGGGTGGAAAGAAGGGAGACAATGTACTCCGCAATTCGCCATTAATCAAAGAAACATATTTTTCTACAATGATGTTTGATCTCGAGAATACTACCCCAACGCAGATAGCTGCGCGAAAAAATAGCCGACTGTCTTCAATGTAGTTGAGTTGGTTTAACGTCCAACATCATTCTGTCACCGCTGGGTCTTGACAGGGCCGCACCTCAGCTTCACAGTGATCTATCTCGTTTTTAATCTTCTTAAGAAGATAACAATTTAAATGAGATAAAACTAGTTGCCACTTTGGTGAAGGCGAATGGGCCGAACGTGTGACTGTGTACCAAGAGGCAAGAGGGAAGGCTACTTAATGCGGTTAAAATTCAGTTTGGATTCTGAAGGAATTAGAACTAAGATTAAAACATTAACACCACACTAATTTTGAAAATTGCTGATATGTGATAATTTGAATTTGCTATTTTGCTATTTGAGTTGGTTTATCGTCTAACCTCAGCACTATATAGGCTATATTGCGGACGGGCCCCAAGACTGACGTCTGACAATTCTATATGCTGAAACACACGAGACAAGGCGCGGATGCCATGACTCCTGTCACAGCTGGTCACATTAAACTGACACCAACCAAAACAGTTGGGAGCAAAATAGTCAGGGCTCGAACC
>RQTK01000221.1:517482-524448 GCA_003991915.1 Elysia chlorotica | reverse complement strand
GGGGGGGGGGGGGTGTTATAGTAACCATGTATGGATGTATGTATGGCATGGCCATGGGGGGTTACAGAAACCTGTATGGCGGACCCAGGTCAAGTCTCTCTGGGGGTACCCATCTGTCTTACTCTGCGCATATCGGTTTGTAGGTCTGTCTCTGAACCTTTCTGTTTCAACTCTATCTTTTTTTCTCTCCTTCTCTCTGTGTTTCTCTTTCTCTCTCTCTCTTTCTATCTCTCTCTCTCTCTCGGTCTTTTTCTTTCTCTCTATCTGTTTCACCTCTTTCTCTCTCTGTATCTCTCTCTATTTCTCTCTCTTAAGTTTTTTCTCCATGGGATTCACCCCTCTGTATCTCTCGATATATCTCTCTTAAACCTTACTGTTTCAACTCTCTCTGTTTCTCTCCCTCTCTCAGCCTTTCTCTTTCTCTCTATCTGTTTCACCTCTTTCTCTCTCTGTATCTCTGTATCTCTCTCTCTCTCTCTCTCTCTCTCTCTCTCTCTTAAGTTTTTCCTCCATGCGTTTCACCCCTCTGTATCTCTCGATATATTTCTCTCTTAAAATAAAGTTTTCTCCTGTCTCCAATAAAAAACAACAACAACAACGTATTATATATTTTACGTAAACTATGCGACAATACTGCGTTTATATTAAAAATAAATAACGTATGAATTTAAGAAGCCTACGATCCGATCCGATCGCTGTGCCGTCCCGTCTCCGAGGTGGGCTGTCATTCGGCGCCATCTTTCACGGTCCAAGGCTGCTTCACAGGCAAGAAGCGTACAAGTAGGTCAAAACAGTTGTTTGAGGAATCACCCAGCTTTCAAAACGAGACAAATGGAACGTGAAGCAAACCAGATTATACTAAAGGGATTGTCTTTTCCACACATCAAAGTTCATCTCAATCATCATCTATGTGTGTTTTCATTGAAAATCGATTTTTATGGGTTAAGAAAATGTAGATTGAAGTGGGGATGTGGAGTAAAACTCCAGATTAAGTTGCCCCCGTTTCTTGTTTAAAGCGCGATAATTCGGTGGAGTGTGTTTCATCGGTTGATTTTGAAACTTCATCAAAGCAGTTAGCATTGTTGATGTAGATTGATCTAGCGGTATAAAGATATTACATGTATCCCGCAAAAAGAATAAGAAAAAAAATCCACAGCTCTGGTGGTAAACACACAAAGACCATGTGATATAATATTATTATAATATCATGATGAATAGCAAGTATAACGGGCACTCTTTTAGAGATAGAGAGAGATAGAGAGAGAGAGAGAGAGAGAGAGAGAGAGAGAGAGAGAGAAAGAGAGAGAGTGAAAGAATTCATTAAATTACAAAGTATAGACTTCCTTAAAACAACTCGCTACTACAACCTCTTCTCATCTTACGATGCTATTGATACGGAAAGCTAGCTTGACCCGTGCTCACTCTATCTTTATTGAAATTAAGGCTTTTACAAATTCTACATAGTTTATTTTTCTAGGTTTTAAAGAAGGTTGCAAACGCCTTAAATAATTATCCTGTTCAACATACATGCAATCCTGCGAGTGAAACCTCTCAATATTCCACAGACTTTCGTATTATCTTAGATATTGATAGACAATATAGTGTTAAATAAAATTAACAACACATATAATGTGCAAGTTCGACTTGCCAATTCTTATCAGAGCGCCCACATTATTCTAGTTATTCCTTTAATTAGAGGATGCACTAAACCTTAGGTATAGGGTCTAATTATTACAGTGTACTAATTTCTAGAATGCACAAAAAGGAAATAAAAAATCGATGTATAAAAATATCAATAAAAAGGCTGCTCGGACCTAAACTTTGAAGATAATAATAGCTCTTCCATGAATCATTTTTGCTTTTGTTGTACAATATATAATTGTGGTGGGAGGTGATGAATTGTTATGATGATAAATGGCATGGGTCAGTATCATGAGACTGAACAAAGCCCTGGTGTCCAGTCCACTCGGTATCTCTGTATCAGCACACACAACTGACAGATTGAGGCCTACGAGATACTTTATTAGGACTTAAAGAAACCTATAAATCAAAACAGGGCCACCGATTAATTTAAAAAAACCCATGATTGGGTAACTGTATGAAAAGGAGAGTTGTTGTTGTTGTTGTTGAGTTGGTTTAAAGTCTAACATCAGCACTATATAGACTATACTGTGGACGAGTCCCAAAACTGACGTCTGACAATTTTATGTGCTGCCGCACACGAGACAGGGCGGGGATACCATGATGAAAAGGAGAGACTGTATGTGCTGCCGCACACGAGACAGGGCGGGGATACCAGGGCATGATGAAAAGGAGAGACTGTGAGAATACAACAAATTAAAACCATGGGAAGTGGATGAAACAAACAAAAATTAGAGACGCTTGGTTGCACCATTAAAATATCGTCCTTGCGGTGTTCAGGACAATAGCTACAACGAAGACCGCAGTAACAGAAATTTGCAACGGTGTCTACACATTGTTCTAATTCTAGACCAAAGAACTCAATGAACGAGGAGTAAAATAATTATCCGCATCTTATATTAGAAAAAATGTTTTTCAACATTATGATAGAAGATCTATAATTATAACCGCATTTGAGATAATAGACTTAGTTGACTAAAACAGGACTCGAATCACTTCTTAGAGACGCCTCAGTTGACCGATTTTTTTAAAAACATTTATCGAGGTTTAAGGTTTTGTCTTGCTAATCTAACAATATTTTATTTCTCGTTCGCAATACTAGTGTCTACCAGTTTTACAATCATAGTGCCACACCGAGAGAGAGAGAGAGAGAGAGAGAGAGAGAGAGAGAGAGAGAGAGAGAGAGAGAGAGAGAGAGAGAGTTAGAGAGAGAGAGAGAGAGAGCGAGGACACCAGGGTCTGTCTTGTCTGTCTTGTCTGTCTTGGTCAGTCAAATTGTATATTCACACTGTCACCAACCAAATTCATAGAGAAGAAAGGCGGGTACAGGATTCAAACTCAGCACGCCTAGATCAAAAGCCATGCGCTCGAGCGTTTGATCTACTTCTAAGACGCAAGGGCGTCTATACTGTACTCTGTACGCTTGTGATCTGCAACCCCCTCCCCCGCTGCCATACATGCTATAAGAAAAAATACAACCATACGTTCGCAGGGCATAGATGCTTGTGATCCCCTCTTCTCTACTATAATGATGATATAAGAAGGAATATAACCTTAAGACGCGAGGGCGTCTATACTGTACTTTGTACGCTTGTGACCCTTGATCTCCCCCCCCCCCCCCCTCCCCCCGCTTTTTCCGCCATAGATAAAATAAGAATGAATATAACCATATGACGGGAGGACATTGATGCCCTACTCTAAGTGTTTGTGCTCGACATATGTGAGATAAGGAAGAATATAACCTTAAGACGCGCGGGCGTCTATACCGCTATACCGCACTCTGTACGCTTGTGACCCGGCCGATTCTCCCCCTGGGTGTGAGCCTGGTTGGTGTAATGAGGCACATTAAGGCTCGCCACGATATGCCCGGTGTCTGGCTAATCGAGTTAGCCACCGATCTGGAGGGTCAGCCTAATTCTCTTGACTGCTCACCGAATGGCGGACCTGCCGTGCGATGGAGACTCAGACCTGAAGTAGGAGCAATGTTCAAAACAAAAACAAACAAAACCACCGTCTATGTTGTAGTTAAGATAGCGAGGTAGAAAGGGAGAAAGAGAGAGAGAGAGAGAGAGAGAGAGAGAGAGAGAGAGAGAGAGAGAGAGAGAGAGAGAGAGAGAGAGAGAGAGAGAGAGAGAGAGAGAGAGAGAGAGAGAGAGAGAGAGATAGAGAGAGAGAGAGAGAGAGAGAGAGAGAGAGAGAGAGGAGAGAATGGATCCAAACAGTGAAACAGGGAAACAGCCAGACAGATTTAATTGCAGTTGTAGTTGAGTTGGTTCAACGTCCAACATCAGCACTATATAGGCTATATTGTGGACAGACCCCAAGACAAACGTATGGCAATTTTATGTGCTGCCACACACGAGACAGGGCGGGGATACCATGACTCCTACCTCAGCCGATCACATCAAACTGAGACCAATCCAACCAGTAGGGAGCGAAGAGCGAAATCGCCAGGGCTCGAACCACGGACCTTTTGCGTCTGAAGCTGATGTTCTACCCCATGACCACCGCGCCCCCACCATCGTCTGAGGAATGAATGTTTATGGTGCCCCTTTCTTTTGAATGTTACAGAGTTTAGGGTTCGAGTATCGAGTGCTTAGTTGTGTCGAAAAATAAAATGAAGACATAATTGATTCATTTTAAAGACAGAAAGGTAGCCGAAATAGTTCACGAGAAACTCAATTGTGGACGATAATTATGTTAACTTTACCACTAAAAAAACCCTCCATAAGTAAAACCAATCACTTTAATAGAATGTGCATGCTAATAATTCGTCTTTCTGAAATTTTCACCTTGTTTTATAACCAAAAATAAAACACATATAATTCGAGATTTAGGTATGTGTATAATGAGCTCTTTTTATATTTTGCTTATGCCGACATTTTTTCGAATTATTTTCTGCCTTTCCCCCCGTTTCCCTCTCGAGTCATTCTTTTTGTTTTATATCCAAAGATCAAATATTCACGGTGAATATACATATCTAATAAGTATTCATGAGTCAAAGATCAGACCTCTATACTTATGCTTGAATCAAACAATACATAGAGACGTATACCCAGTCATTTAACAGCGTATTTTTTGTGCATAGACCATTGCGTCTCTTTCTCCTCAGAGAAGATGTTTAAGATCTATTGTTTCCGACAGGGGCTTCATCCACCTTGATCCATAAATCTCCCCCGAATCCCCGGCCAGGCTTCATGTATTGAACCAGGCGAAGCTTCCTGGATCCTCGTCTATAGTATCATATTAAACAACAAACGTTTCGTCATACTCTTACGGCTTTCCTAACACGCGCGTGCAAACTTGGATTCCAAAGCTAGCATGCCGTTTTAGTTCACATACTTATATAGGTGGAGGAAGGAGAATTATGTACGCAAAATCTGGTTTTTATCTCAAATCTAGGCACCCAAACAGAGCCATAACGTGTTTTTTGTTGTTGTTGCTATCATCACATACCCTCATGATAGCATTAACAAATCCATGTCAACGTCAGACAGCTATTGGTAAGTTGGACTGTGCGACTCCCCGATTAAGCACGTAAATTTCTCAGACGTTAGTTTTAGGTCCTGTCCGCAATATAGCTTAGTTGTTGACAACATACATTTAGAAAACACATTAAACTGAACCCATTTTCATAGCAGGTGTGGTGGCATTTGGGTAGACATCACACATTTCCATGTTAGCAGCTGTTTTCTCAGAAACCAAGCCTTAGGGTCGCCATCAATATACTCCACCACTATCGCCCAACACTGCTTGTATAAGTGAAAGAAGCAGCGATAGTAAATTATCATGTTACTTAATGAAAAGCAGCTTACCAATAAATTGACATAACTGTACTAATACTACTGCTGCTGCTACCTGTACCGCAAGTGCCACTGCCACTAACACAACTGCTCATGTTGCTCTTTGTAGTATGACCCAGATAATTAAAATGCAACATTATTAAACGGTTCTTGTCCAAAGATAGTTTTAGCATTTAAGGGCTGTAAGTACAACTTACGACTCGTCGTAATCCTTCATTTTCTTATATTGTTACGACGAATCAGAAGCTATCGCAACGTTGTACCTACAGCTCAAACAATTCCAAAATTGTATCCACAAATGTTGAATCATGGTTTGTGAGGTTCCCTTCAGTATTAGATTACGACTACTACATAAATACTATGCGCCATGTTTCAACTTCTCCTTGCACTTTGAAAATATAAAAAAATGACCGACTGAAGACGTGACCGAGTAGCAAATTTTTTTCCAGTGTAACAAAGAATTAAAAAACGACAACCATTTTTAAAAAAGTATTTATAAATTTTTTGTGTGTGGTAAAGTAGGCCTTGACTGTATATTGGAAACTAAAAGCCGCGCTGAAAAGCTTTTTGTGAATTGATCCGCACCCAGTTCTAGCGACACAAATTCTTACAACGGAGATAATGTCTAGCTGCATTGTCGGACTCTGCGCCTCGCATCTTTGCTGAAGACTTCTGGAGACTTAGGGGATGCTAAAGCTGTTAGAGACCGCTGCGCCAGATTGTCTCCCTTGGCGACCTAAGTCTGCATCTAATTGGAGAAAAAGTGACGCCCTAAAAGCATTTCAAGCTATCCTCAAATTTTATGTAATGGATTTGGTCAAACCCGCGTACACTTAGAAGTGACTCCTGCCCTGTCCGATTTTTTTAGTTTTTTTTGTGTTACTTTATTCGCCCCAATCAACTATGAGGTTAAAACTGTGTATTGTTGTATCGCTGTTTCTATCTTGAGACACGCCTAATTTTTTTCCCTGTTCACACTGTCTTGTTTTTCTCGTAGGAGTCGGAAAGTCATTGTAAACCATTTCACGACGCGAGAAAAAAAAAAGCGTAAGAGAAAACTTATGAGGATTTTTATTTTTATAAATCTTTAAACTAATGGGATAGACAAAGGAACCGAACTAGATTTAAAAACTTTGTGGAAAAACCCTATGTTCACTGCAGCACGACCAGGGATGGGTTCCTTGAGTTGTCCAGAAATAGAACCCCATAGTCGAACTTACAGGCAAGCGATCAAGAGCCGTAATGTCTATTCGAGCAATCTATTATTACCTTAAAAAAACCCATAAAAATGTCTTTGTCTGTTACAGGGGGAAGCATGTGCCCCAGCATGCATTTACTTAATCTGGTCTTCATTTGGATTGACCTAACACCGCGTCAGCAATAACGCATCAGCGCTAACACAATTACGGAAATTAAAGTGGCCGCAATAATTGCATTTATGGATCATTAAGTTCGTGTCATGCGACAATGGGAAAACGCGCAGGCCGGAATTTCATCGCTCGAGGATCCTTCATCGGGGTGA
>RQTK01000221.1:497482-512482 GCA_003991915.1 Elysia chlorotica | reverse complement strand
AAAGCTTGGAATATTTATTCCACAGTTCCAAGTTATGCATCTACACTTGTTTCGGCGCGGACCTTCGCCTGACTTCCTGGTATTAGTCGCCACTCTGCTGCCTGGTTGCCAGGGAAACGGTTACGTCAGCACCAGTGCAGCCTTGTACATGATGAATAATAAAAGCTAGAAACGCTCGCAGCACCGAGTATCATGCTGTTTGTTGCCTACCCACCTGGGATGGGGAATATTTTTGCCCTTGTCGTGGCCACCATGTTTGATCCGATGCATTGTTGACGTGTCTTCTAATAACTTGAGACAGTGCCTACTGTTCGCTGTGAGAAGTGGTCTCAAGTCGGATTTCGCAAAACGTGCTCGATCAAGAGAAACGTGCCCCATCCGTGACCTTATGATACTGCTTGGGACTCTAAATCTACATCGTTCTTGTCCATACTAAGCTGGATCTATATCTACACACAACTTGTCCATACTATGCTAGATCTATATTTACACACAACTTGTCCATACTATGCTAGATCTATATCTACACACAACTTCTCCATACTATGCTAGATCTATATCTACACACAACCTGTCCATATTATGCTAGATCTTGAAATTTCAGCACAACTCATTATTCCCTACTAGATTACACGGCTCCCTACATTCACCTTGTCCACACTAAGGTGGATCTGTATATACATCCACCTTGTCTATACTGTGCTAGATCTAAATTAACACCCACCTTGTTAATACTATGCTTGATCTATATCTACACCACTTTGTCCATACTATGCTTGATCTATATCTACATCCACCTTGTCCATACTATGCTTGATATATATCTACACCACTTTTGCCCATACCGTGCTAGATCTATATATACATCCACCTTGTCCATACGATGCTTGATCTATATCTACATCCACCTTGTTCATACTATGCTAGTTCTTGAAACTTAAGAAATAATCATGACACTCTACTTTATCACACGTCTCCCTGTGTGTACCTAGATTCCCAAATATCCCTAATCGGTTCGGCTCAACAATATACACCTAACAGCCATGCGACCCATTGAGGTCGGAAAGTTCCGTACTGATAATACCCCCCCCCCTCCCCCCATATAGACCTCAGGGTATGGAGTTTCGCACGCAGAAGCACAAACAGCCCTCCGGACGTGAACAGACAGCATCCATTTTCTTTCCGAAAAAATGTGCTTGTCTAGTGTAAAATGGCGGCGAGTTTTGATAAACTTAAGTATTGTAATTGATGGAACAGGAACAGGTTACGTATTTTTCTAATATGAGTCGAACTTTTTTTTAGCACGAATTGGAAAAGAATAATATCAACCGTGAACGCTTTGTACGCTCTTTGTCATGGAAAGGGAAAATTGTTTTGTCTTGAACGTGCACATTTTTGGACGACTTTTATATCGTGTTTGTGCTTCTGCAAAATTTCACATCCTGTGATCTAGACAATTAGGTATTGCGGAATCATCCATTGGAGCAGAGCCCAATTTTTAGCTTTGGAAACTTAAGAAAAACACTCCAGTATATATGCTGTGCGTCGCATGTTGATGGCGGATCATTTAGTCCTTTAGACCCCTGGGGCTGAGGGGTAAAATGAGGGGGGACTAGGTATGGCACAAGGGTGAGAGAGGTGTATTTTCTATTAAGACTAGCATCATAACTATGACAGAATGATACCCATAAAAAATCTATTTTCCCCCGGCGTACTAGTCTACTGGTCTAACAATGCATACTTTCTTAACTGTAAAAAAACAGTTTAACTGCGCACTTCAAATGTAAGTGTGGATATTTGTTTATTTCAATGCCTTTGCTTGTTATGTTGGAAACACAGATGTTTATTAATAAAAATCTTTGTTTGGAAAGTATCGGGGGGCGCGGTGGTCCAGGGATAGAACATCGGCTTCCGAAGCAAAAGGTTCCGAGTTCGAATCCGGCTGTTGCGTTCCCTACTGGTTGGGTCGGTGTCAGTATAATGTGACCGGTTGAGACAGGAGTCATGGTATCCCCTAAAAACAGTTTAACTGCGCACTTTAAATATAAGTGTGGATGTTTGTTTATTTCAACGCCTTTGCTTGTTATGTTGGGAACACATATGTCTATTAATCATAGATCTATAAATAGCAGGGTAATTATATGTCTATGCTATTAATAGAAATCTTTGTTTGGAAAGCTTCACATCTGAATAACATGTCAATATTATTTTACCTGTTTCAGATCCCCCTGCCTGCAGCCCACGAGAAAGACCCGCCAACGACCCGCCAAAGACCCGCCAAAGACCCGCCAAAGACCCGCCCAGTATGAGGACCTGGCCCTGCAGCCTGGCCCTGGCCGCCTTGCTCGCCCTCAAATATATGACGTCATCCGTCTCCGCCGACGCGTTCAGTGAGTAGTAGACCCAGCATCGCAAATGTGTTAATTCTTTCCACGGGCTTTCAAATTGAAAAATAGACGGCAGCGTTTCAGATTTGAAAGGAATAAACAAACGTTGGCGTAAAACAGAAAACAACGATTATTAAAAAAACATTAAAAGCATAATATCAAAGTTAGTTTAAAAAATACATATATTTTCAGGCTACCAAGCGTAAAGAGTTCTATCTGCACCTATACGTTCTATTGCGTGGAGAACTTTGACTCTTACTACGCATTTTTGTGTAGTTCTATGACTTTACCTTCTAATTTTTGGAAGCCCTGGTTCTAACTCCGTTACTGCTATCACACAACTAAACAAATCTTCTTCCTCAGACGTTGGAAAAGTCAGAAGAGCCTGGAAGAATACTGAGGCAACCAGGGTCAATCAGGAACAAGTCGCAGGTTTAAATTTGAGCTAGAGCCATCTAAACATAGGAATATACTAAATTTCGACCTTTTAGAATTTTCAAAAAAATAAATTTCGAAATAAAAACTACTGTTTCTGGTTCTAAAACGGTGCTTGTAACTCACTATAGATAACTCAAAAAGTCAAACCCCCGACTCGTACCTGATTCACGGTGGTGGTACTCTACACTAATGTTAAGCAATATAATGATCAGTGAAAATCTCTCCATAGAGCGCAGGTTAAGGCGTGAAACTCAGCGATTGACATCTTTGCTAAGCCCAGACGGCAGAGAAGGAGATCCACGACAGAGATCTACTCACCCAGAGAAAGCGCTCCCAATCCACTCACCCTAAGAGAGCGATGCAAAATCGCTCTCTCACTAATGACTTAATTGTCTTCATTTCCAGAGATCGCGCAGGAAGCCACACTTCAGGTTGGACTCTGCAATGCTCTAGACCACTTGGCAGTCTTTGTTACTAAGTTTGATGCTATAATTTTTATATTGCGTCTCCTCCTCTTGCGAATCTATCTCTCACTAGCAATTCTAAGCAGTTTCAATTTATATAAAAAAGTAGATGTTTCAAATAACTAAGACAAAATTGTTATCTAGATACTTGTCTTCGATATTTAACCAGTTGGGGAATTCCAACTCCATTGTTTCTTTGTTCTAGAATTTCTCTCGCGTTTTTTATGTTGTCTTCGTTATCTTATTCTTACAAGGAATACTATCAAGCTATGATTTCCTATACACACATACCACCATCACTCGCCCAGACTCTCTACCTCTATCTATCTCTCTATCTCGCCATCTGTCTATCTATCCTTCTATCTATCTAGCTATGCCGCCCTGTATTCGTGGTTTCACGTCATAATTATTAATAGATCTATACATCCTATAGTTATCTACTTCTCTCAAGACTATCACGCGGTATTCAAAATTAAACGCGCACTTGTCCCTTCCCATCCTTTCCCTTTTTGTCATAACCTCTTGGCCTAAAAATAAGATACAACCAAAACCAAAGTGCATCAAAGAACGCTTGCGTTCCGTCTACGCCATTAGCCACCGCCAAAGGCGTTTTAATCAGTGGAGATGAGCAAATATCATCGCTGATTTCATTTTTTCTGCGGTCACTGATGAGAATGTCGCCAACAACGGCACGTCATCTCCAGGTCACAGCGCTCACCTGCTCTTAACTCAGTTAGCCGCCGACAGGCACGCACAGGCAACAAATTCCGCATCCTCATTCATTCATTTTCATATTCAGTAGGAAGAAAAAGCAATAGAAGCAAAAAAAAACAACAAAACGGGACGAAGTGCTGGGGTAGCGCTTTGGTGGGGAGTTGTGTTAATCAAAAAAAAAAAATTAAAAAAATTAAAGACGGTGCAACATTTCATATCAGCATTATCAAATTGGCTTAATTGTGATTGTCACAAGGAAGAAAGTTGTAAAACTAATCTGTTTATTTTGCGAGTCTAAGATACATCTGCCCCGTATTTAAATTTGTGTAAATTGTTTTTAATAGGTTGTGTTTCGTGAGTTTAGGTTGTCTTTTTTCTGGTCTCACAAGCAAAGAGGTACAGATATCTGACGAAGTTTCAATGATCAGGTTAGCCACATTTCTGGACAATTCACGGAAATTGTCTTAGAGCAAAAGGAAAAAAAAAGAAAAGCTTTTTGAACCAGCTTGCAGGTTATCTAGTTGAAGTGCGTTTTAGAGAATAGAAAGCATGATTACTAAAGTCCATCCAATTTATCAACAACAAGGAAGTATAATTATTAAAGATTTGGTGTAATTTGATGAAACGTTAGTCGTAGAAGCTATAAGAATAAGTGAAAAAAAATATCAGGATCAGTGGGTAGTGAAAGATAGACGGTCCGAAAACAGACCGATAGACAGACGGACAGATATGCAAAAAGGCAGAGAGAGAAGGAATGAAAGATAGAGTTAGAGATAAGGAGAGATAGAGAAATAGAAAGCGGGAGATAGAGAGAGAGAGAAAGAGAGACAGACAAACAAACAGACAGACAGACAGATAGAAAGGGGGGAGAGGGGATATAGAGAGAAGGAAAGAGAGACAAACAGACAGAGAGGGAGAAAAAGAGGGAGAGAGAGGCAGAGAGGGAGGGAGAGAGAGAGAGAGAGAGAGAGAGAGAGAGAGAGAGAGAGAGATAAAGTGTTGTGTGAGGAATGACTAACGTGAGTGCGATGTGTGAATTGAATCAGAAGAAACTTAAGACAACCTGTTGTCAAATAATATTCATTAACTCTTTTACGGAATATATAAGCGTTAGGTCCATGATTGAAAAATCACGATTTATCGGTTTCTTTTATCATCAGCATCTAATGTGTCCTATAGAATGACCGTGGCATCACGTGTTCACGCCCTGTAACAGGAGAGCTGCACTTTCTGTGAACTCGTACTAATACTCACTCCTTCTGGGGTTGATTATTAACCTTGTGTGTGTGTGTGTGATGAGAAAAGAGAGAGAGAGAGAGAGAGAGAGAGAGAGAGAGAGAGAGAGAGAGAGAGAGAGAGAGAGAGAGAGAGAGAGAGAGAGAGAGAGAGAGAGAGAGAGAGAGAGAGAGAGAGAGAGAGAGAGAGAGAGAGAGAGAGAGAGAGAGAGGAAGTGGGGAGGGAGAGGAGAGGGGGGAGTGGGGGGGGGCGACAATGTGATAAGCGCTGAGCGAGCAAAATTAACTTCCTCCTAATCTTCTTTGTATACGTTTCAAAAATTCGTTTGCCCGTACTTTAATTCCTTATCGTTCATCGTCACCAGCTGGCTATTCGGTTTTTTTGTTTTGGGTTTTGTTTCTTTTTTTTTTTTGAGGGGTAAGAAAAACTTGAGTGTGAAGTCCAAGTCTTTCGTAGTAGTTTGGACGATTTATACTGTCACGACTCATCCAGTAGGGAACACAGAGACCTGATAGAAGTTCAAACTCCTGACTGCACGCTGCGCGCTCTAAGTTTGTCAATGATCATGGTCGTCTGGGTGTGTACAAGTGGCCTTCATTAAAACACAATCACATGCTGACATGATTTTCACACCACCCACATATACCTATGTGATACCAATAATTCATTAATAATCATCCACTAACACCAGCACGACTGTAAGCCTGAATAACCTTCACTTCCCAGGGTCCGTATTTATGAGGGGTCGTAAACAAGGCCTAAAAAATGACGTCGTTAGTACTAAATTGTTGACTTAGACTAAGCCGGTATTCATGGCAAATGTTTGGCGTAGACTAACTGTGTCTAAAAATATAGATCTAAATTATAAAAAGTCTTAAAAATGCGTGATTGTCCTATTAGATGTGACGAAATGATAAAATTAAGCTATAAAACAACTGAAATCTTACTGAAACAACACAGAGGTCTTCATAATTGATTTTTTTTTGCTTTAGATAGACTTGCGACCAAATTGTACCCCTTAGTCCTGCCTCAGATCAGGTGTAAACTTGCGTCAAAATGTAGAGCCCGTTTTGTTAGGGCCAGTAACTAGGTAAACAGCTATCAGCCAGATGGCATAGAATTAGAAAGCGACGGCGACCAACGAGTTCAGTATAATATACATATTAAACAACCAGCGGGATAGAGCAAAGCTAAATCAAGTACAGGGAAAGGTTTTTCATATCGTCAGACTAGACTGTTATCTTTTAGTGTGTTTTTGTTATTTTCTTTTATTTATTTATACGTGGACGTAAATAATTCCAAAGCCTCCATTTTTCCAAAATACTTTGAATTGTTAGGCGACTATGGATTTTATGTTCACCAAACTCAGATTGTTTACACCAAAGTCTAGACGTTAAGTCGATTGCATCTTTTGTTTCTCAAGAATACGAACATAATTATTGGACAAATAACACATGTGGCGGAACCAAAGCAAATTGCAAACTATTGTATTGGTAAATCAATATTTCACCCTTTCAATTCCTGCAAAGAAATGGATCAATTTTATATTCTGTAAGGTTTTAATGCCAAAATCCCATGGCTTGTTTTCTGTCTGGTTTGGCGCCGGCGAGAATTCGCGTCATCGAACTCAATTGTCGGATTATGTCACAGAATCATGGCAAGATTGGAATCGAACCTGTCCGACATGTACTATAGATGGGAAACATGAAATGGAATCAACAAAAAAAAGTGAATAACTATATTCATAACGATGAGGGACGTCAAGTTTCTTCTACGTCTCCTCTTTACAAATACCTAGACAAAAGTATACATTGGATAGGTTGGCAACTAACTTCAAAGAACTTGCATAAAATATTCTCAAACTTGGGTCATGGAAATGATTCGAGTGCAGAGTGGGTTTTGGGACCCAGCAAGTGGATTCTTGGAGCTGCTTATCTTGGAGGACGCGAAGACGAGCCAGGCTTTTAGCCTGAGAAGGGAGCCTGAGAGAGAGATCCGCCCAGTGTGTGTGTGTGTGTGTGTGTGGGGGGGGGGGGGGGCATAGCATCGCCGCACCCGGAATTGGACGTTTTTAACGGCATTCACTTTTGCCACTTCCGCCGAGGCGTTGAATTAGGAGTTATGGGTAATGTCTGTTGGCAGAAAGAAAAGCAGGATCTAAATGTAAGGTGTAAACAATAGATAGATAGATAGATAGATAGATAGATATATAAATAGATAGATAGATAGATAGATAGATAGATAGATAGATAGATAGATAGATAGATAGATAGATAGATAGATAGATAGATAGATAGTTAGATAGACAGATATATAGATAGATAATGCTATGACGTGAAACACCAACACAGAGCGACATAGTTAGCTAGAGAGCGACATAGTTAGCTAGATATAGGGATAGATAGACAGATGGCGTGATAGAGAGATAGAGAGATAGCGAGATAGACAGTGCGAGAGAAAGATAACGAGAGAGGAGAGAATGGATACATAATCCAAACAGTGAAACAGGGAAACAGTCAGACAGAAAGGCAGAGGAAAACTAGAAAGGCGAAGTTAGAAAGGAACTGAAAATGAGAGAAAGTCACACGCAAAAAAAGAAGTGTGAACAAATTGCTGTTGGGTTGGGTTGGGTTGGTTTAACGTCAAACAGCAGCACTATATAGACTGTTGGAAAGACATGGTAAACTCCAACCACCATCTTGTCCATCCATGGGCCCTGTGTGGTCTAACCTTTCTACATGGGCCGTGGGAGGGGAAGTACCAGACAAGCCTGGACTTTTAGTGGAGTCGCTAAGACTGGGATAGAGGAGAAGGCTTAGTACAGAGTGAGGATGAAGACGTTATTGATATCTTTGTTGACAACGTTAATTCCGCTTAAAAGCAGTTCAGTCCGATTTTTTTTTTGTACAGCGCATCTTTTTTTTTTTATACTATCCACCCCCTCCGACAAAAAAAAAGCAACAAAAAAAAAAAACCCACAAAAAAACCCCCCACAGGCAGTAGACTCCTTACATATTAAATTTCGGTTGACTAATTCTGTATAATAACCACCAACCGAGAGTTTCGTGCTACGAGCAGTAATAATTATCTTCTTTATTTTTTGAACATTTTCCATGTAACCAATCACCACATTTTTGTCCTCCTTGTGGGCGAGCTGGCTTAGGAGGTAAAGCGTTAAGCTACAACACGGGAGACATGGTACTCAGTTCGATCCGGCGTATTTAGTCACCTACTGATTTAGTAGGTGTCAGTATAATCTGATCGACTGAGACATGCAGTAGTAGTTGAGTTGGTTTAACGTCCAACATCAGCACTATATCGATTATGTTGCGGACAGGTCCCGAGACTGACGTCTGGCAATTTTATGTGCTGCCACACACGAGACAGAGCGGGGATTCCATAACTACTGTCTCAAACGGTCACATTAAAGTGACACCGATCCAACCAGCAGGGAGCGAAATCGCCAGGGCTCTAACCACGAACCTTTTGCGTCGGAAGCCGATGTTCTACCCCAGGACCACCTCGCCTTCCGACTGAGACATGAGTCTGATATACCTAAAAGTCACTGTGTGGCAACGCGTAAAACTGTCAGATTTTAGTCTCAGGACAAGTCCACGATATGGCCGCGATATAGCCTTATTAACCAACCCCAACAATCAATCTGGCTTTCCTTCTGTGTATGTTTTTATCATTCAGTGTCGTTATTCTCCTAGAATAATTATTCTGATCCCCATTTTGCTCTGACTTGTTGCTACAAACACAATGTAATACCAGTTGTTGTTCTATTTTAATCTGCTTTCATTGCAGCTACAATTCAATGTTAAAACATAAAAACGTAATTTGCAAAGAACACTTGATAATTAACCCAATATAATTATTTATAGCGAACACCGACAAAGATTATTAAATAATATGAAGACTGACTTCCACAAAAGTAATAATTTTAAATATTTGAGCCTAGAGGGAAAAAAGGGAAAGAGACAAAAGAGAATGAGAACAAAAGGAAATTACTTGCAAGGTATAAAGACAATGACAGGGGCATTATGATAGGAGCATCGATAAAATTTAATAATAGTTGTTTATCATATACCACGATATACGGATATTTAAAGCGACAATAGAGCGATTAATTTAAATTTGTGTTCAACGTTTTAATTATACTTTAGAAAATGAAGAAAAAGAACATTTAAACCCAAACTCCAAGCCGTATAATTTTTCCTCACGTTGTGTTGATTAAAAGGATCAAAACCAGCATGAAACAACCGGAAGCTAACCACGAGAGTGTTATCAGATCGCGCTCAGATCTCGCCCAGATCTCGCTGTCTCTCGTAGTTTGTTTGGCAAAACCCGGCCCTTGGGTTTGATAAAGCATGCCACTATGCGGACGTAGCCTCAAACAGTGGCGGACGCTAATTGACAGTAGTACAGGAACCACGGCTCGCGCTGCCTGCCGCACTATTTGCCCGGATCAGCGAGGCTGACAGGCTGGGAACGCGGGGTATCGCCCCTTATTATTTTGGTAGCGGCTTTCACAACATGTGCACGCCAGAGTGGGACCTGGGTATGGATGGATACAGGGGGGCCTGAGGGCGGGGGTGGGGTGGGAGATGCGACTTTCATACTGGTGGAGGTAGCAGCAGAAATTTATCATTCTCTGTGTGGCAGAATGTTAATTTGTCAGACGTCAGTCCTTGGACCCGTCCACAAGTTGGGCTTTACAAGGCTGTTGTTAGACGCTAAGCAACACCAAAACAAACAAACAATACCGCCGATTTGTATACCAGCAGGCAGTTGCACTGACAGCTCAAACTGCTTATAGAGGGTGGGGGCGCGGCGGTCCAGGGGTAGAACACCGTCCGCAATATAGTCTATAGTGCTGCTGTTGGACGTTAAACCAACCCAACAAAAAAAAGTTATAGAGGGCTGACTGCCAGGCAGAAAATATAGCACCGATTTAATAAGCCTAGAAGCGTGGGTGATCAGTAATGTTGGTTTAGACATCAATGTTGTATACAGTAATACTGGTGTTGACACTGCTCTTGTTTACATTAATATTGGTATAGACACCGATGTTTTCTTGAGTAATATTGGTATAGACATCGCTATAGTATACAGTAATACTGGTATAGACATTGATATGGTATACAGGAATACTGGTATAGACATTGATGTGGTATACAGTAATACTGGTATAGACATTGACGTGGTATACAGTAATACTGGTATAGACATTGATGTGATATACAGTAATACTGGTATAGACATTGTTGTGGTATACAGTAATACTGGTAAAGACATTGATGTGGTATACAGTAATGCACCACCATTTATTATCTGTTCCTGAGCATCTTGTCCTTGATCTGTGCCTAGAATGCACTGACACAGATTACTACCCCCAGAATCTGAGAGACGCATAGGATAATAGATGGAGAGAGAGGGAGAGAGAGAGAGAGAGAGAAGGAGAGAGAGAGAGGGATAGAAAGAGATACATATAGAGAGACAGGGAGAGAGACAACGAGACAGAGAGAGAGACATCCGTTGCATTTTTCTATCACTGTGTATATGTCTTTTTATTTTCCGCTCCCCCCCCCCCCCTCTCTCTCTCTCTCTCTCTCTCTCTCTCTCTCTCTCTCTCTCTCTTCTGGCGATCTCTATCTTTTTTCTCTTTCTCCCTCCATCCTGTGCTATTAAACTCTCCAGAACTAATTCCACTGTACACTTGACCAGTCAGTCTCCCTGTCCACTCTCTGGTCAGCCTGGTGACAGTAGCCCTGGGCGGAGAACCTTATCTCCGTGCAGCACCTTCAATTTTTACCTCCCTTTGCCTGAGCCCTTAAACATCCAACTTTGTCTTGCATGTGATAATTATCATAGTGACAAACGTATATACAATATTGTTGGATATCTTTGTCAAATGTCGACGAAAAAAACACAGTAATACAACTTATTTTTTTGCGTTATTTTATCTCTAGTCATAATTGGTGCGACGTAATATACTAACCATTTAAACATGAACTTATTTGGTTGGGGTGTGTTCAACAAAAACAAATTAGGACTACTCAAGCTTTGTATGTAGAAAAAAATTCCCCATTGTACGAAAATAATTTCTCGGTATTGCCTTGTGATGCTATAGATGCATTCTTGAGCTAGATCTAAGTGAGTTGCTATGATATGAGAATGTGGTAGTGTCTTGCAGCGTTTCTCTAAGCCACTCTCAGGTAGATATTATGTTTTTGTGGGTCCGAAAAATCAATGTTCAATTCAGTAGCAACACACAGCGGGTCATAATTGGGGATTTCCAAATCGGTGGTTATTACGGAATGTCCCTTTTCACGTTAAAAACCTCCTCGCTGTGGGCAAACAATACCTCAATTAAATATGAGTATTGTAAAATTTTGCCTTTACCAGAATTATGCAAACATGATTGCTTGCATGAAATGACTTTAAAATGGTACGTATTAGACCCAAAACTAATAGGCAGCTCAACGTGTCAATTTGGTAACCAAGCCATGAGGTTTTCAATACTCGGTAGATAACTTTGGTGTTTCTGTATCTAAATTTTCATAAATTGCAGGGCGTTTTCAGGAATGCCTCAGTCATCCTAAAACTTCCTAATTATTTTATAGTTCCAGATGAATAACTTTCCGGGCTGAGGTTGTAGAAGGTAAGCGCACGTCTGTATAGTGTATTGCAGGAGATGGTGGGAAGAATAGTCAGAACAAACATA
This sequence comes from Elysia chlorotica, assembly GCA_003991915.1. Taxonomy (NCBI): domain Eukaryota; kingdom Metazoa; phylum Mollusca; class Gastropoda; family Plakobranchidae; genus Elysia; species Elysia chlorotica. Next base: position 500,516 of record RQTK01000221.1, on the reverse strand, counting down.
TTATATACAACTGAGCACATCCTGGTCTTACCACAGGGCATGAAGGGCATCATAGACAGGTTCTAGACCTGAAGACAAAAGGAAATTCCCATACCGTGACGACTCATTTCCGCTCCTGAGTTAAGTTCTGGCCCAGCCTTTGAGGAAAACTAAATCAATATTGGCATTATTTTGGTGGGCGGAGAGAGAGAGAGAGAGAGAGAGAGAGAGAGAGAGAGAGAGAGAGAGAGAGAGAGAGAGAGAGAGAGAGAGAGAGAGGATGCGGAACAGTGGACAGACCACCAGAAACTGGACCAAAAGCATAGAGAGAACTAGGTTCAAATCTTTCGCTCTGTAAAGAGAAGAACCTTACAATAATAATTTTTGAACTCATGAAATGGAGAATTTTGCACTATATTATTTAGAATGAAAATATTAAACTTTGTACATTTACTATGTCTTTGAAGAGCTAAAAAAAAAGGAATACCACACTGTCTTATTACATAAAAAATAACATTAACAGGTTCTACATGTTCATAAGCCGTAAAATCTGGACACCTCAGTAAGTATTCTCTGTGTTCATAAAGGTTTCTCGTGATCTGCCTTTCATCGGACAATAAAACTGACAATTATTGAAAAACAAGACGAAATTTGCTGTGATTTGAACGAAAAATAAACATAGTAATATTTGAAAACATAAATTCTAATGATAAATATAAAGAAAGTGTTTTCCGAGACCTCAATCGTAGTCTGCCTAGCCTAGCGTTCAGGGAGACCACAAAAAAGTGTGGTGTGCGCAAGCGCGAGGACGTCACTTTTATTTTTTTTCGGGTTTCCTCGATCTTTTTTTATTCTATAAGCTGATATTGCTCTCTCATTTCCTTGTCTAACAAACTTCTCGATCTCTAGATCTAAGTAATGGACAGAAGACCTATATTAGATCTAGAGTAGAACGCACAAACAAGACGTAGCTTACGTCTCGTCGTAACAATATTATAAGAATAAAAACGACGAGACGTAAGTCACGTTTGTGAGTTCTACTCTAGACTGGAGTGTAGAAAGATCGTGATTGCGGTCTCGTGGCCCTTGGGTAGAACATCGGCTTCCGACGCAAAAGGTCCGCGGTTCAAGCCCTGGCAATTTCGCCCCCTAACTGGTTGGGTCGGTGTCAGTTTAATGTGATCGGCTGAGGCAGGAAACATGGTACCCCCGCCCTGTCTCGTGTGTGATAGCACATAAAATTGTCAGACGCCAGTCTTGGAGCCCGTCCACAATATAGCCTATACAGTGCTGATGTTGGACGTTAAACCAACCCAACTACAGCTACTCCGTAGACTGTACCAAGTATAAAGGCAGAAGAGAATTCAAAATGGCGGATTGAACTTTCTTAATACCACCAAATATTGTTTGTTCATACGCTAGCATACGGCCCATGGGCTGTAAAATGTAAATCTCGACAGGTCCTCTTCGGTATCTCCCCCTTGTTTACTTCAAAATACAACTGGAGTGCAAACCATCGAACCACCGAGACAGGCCCAATAACAGTTCAGCCGATGACGCAATCTTGGCGAGGTCAGTCCTCTGAGACATCACCGGATGCCGTGTTCCCTGTCCGACGGAGACAAACGAGGCTGCTTTCTATAAATAGCTCCCGCCACTCCACTGGGTTTCATGTGCAACAAGTAATTAAGGAGCAGTTATCCATTGGCTTGCGTGATTCGTGATTCCCCGTCTGTTTACCGGGGGGGCGCGGTGGTCCAGGGGTAGAACATCGGCTTCCGACGCAAAAGGTCCCGAGTTCGAATCCTGGCTGTTGCGTTCCCTACTGGTTGGGTCGGTGTCAGTATAATGTGACCGGCTGAGACAGGAGTCATGGTATCCCCGCCTATCTCATGTGTGGCAGCACATAAAATTGTCAGACTTCTGTCTTGGGGCCCGTCCACAATATAGCCTATATAGTGCTGCTGTTGGACGTTAAAACAACCCAACCCAACCCCGTATGTTTACCGCACGGAGAAACAAATACTGTGTTTACGTGTTTGCTAGCAGAGTTGACTGCGGTCCACTTTAGGACACTTGGAAAATAGAGGGATTCCTTGTCTTTGATTATTGGTAATATTGAAAAAAAAAACTATATCGAAAAATTAAGCGGAAAAAAATAAAATGGTCAATATGTGTGTTAAAAATATGCTTTGAAGGAAAATAACCAACAAATGTGGACCTTTTTACTCTTAAAGTTAGACGGAGTATGAAATAAAAGGTAGAGCAGAGAGTTGAAAGGTTCACAGACGGTAGAGAAGGGAATTGGGAGGTTCAGAGACGGTAGAGAAGGGGGTTGAGAGCTTCAGATATAATAGAGCTGTAGATGAAGTTAAGGAGCCACGTTAAAAGAAATATTGCAAATGACAAAGAGAGAACAAGAATCACATTGTATCGAAAGAGTTAAAGATGAAGAGAAGGACATAGCTAGATTTACATAAACCCCTACTTTATTGTCTTATCAACAAGCACACAACAAATTTCTCTACTTGCATACCCTGCAAACAAAATTTAATTTGAAAAAAGTTAATCTATAACGTTCGTTGATGCCTTTAGGCAATCGAATCGCGTCTTTACAAAGAAATATGAGAAGGGCAAAAATGGATTCACCAATTTCAAATGGGATGCAGTTTGGAGAGAAATACGGATAAAGAGATGAAGCAACAAGCAGGCTTTGCCAGACGATATAGCTTGTTTTTGATTCACCAGGACCAGACATAATCAATGTCTCTCACACCGCCACCGACCTTCCTGTATTTAGAATACCTTTTCATTTGTATAGAGCATTAAGATTTAGTACGTAGAACGGTTTAAATACAAATCTAGGGTAAACAACAACATAAAAACTTTCAGATGATCTGAAGTTCAAAAATCACCAGGAGGCAACCGTATGGATTACGCTGAACATAATAAAATAGACGCAAAAACAAAGGACAGAGGACTCGATTAAAAACAACAACAACAGCAATAACAAAAACAACAACAACAACAACAACAACAACAATAACAACAACAA
>RQTK01000221.1:480318-492676 GCA_003991915.1 Elysia chlorotica | reverse complement strand
GATAGATAGATAGATAGATAGATAAATAGATAGATAGATAGATAGATAGATAGATATATAGATAGATAGATAGATAGATAGACAGATAGTTTCTGGAAAGTAAAATAGAACAATAAAAACAGATATTTGGGTAGAAAAGACGGAATGACCTGACTTAAAGCTAAGGCTTGAGAGGCACATGATGAGGTCTACCATTTACTCATTTTATCTTGCAATATTAGTAAGTGAAAATGAAATAGAGGATCACAATTGACGCAGCCGCCTTTTCCTCCATCAATCGTCATTTGCATCTATACCACGAAATATGCTCATAATGCCCCTATCTGCCTTGTCATTAATTATCAACCTGTAAAGTTAGGAGTCTATATCACATAGAGTGTGGTGTTTTTGTTTTTGTTTTACCTAATTGCTTTGTCCATACACTTGCTCATCTTTACGACATTCATTTGTCTGCTTCTATTCGATTTGTACCCAGTTTTATGCATAGGCACAAATTGATCTAAACCTATCCTGTGTTGCAGCTGTTAGTTCGACATTATGTCATTATATACATTCCACGCGATGCCGCTTTTTATCTTATTAGTTGCTTCATATTTACATAGTGCGTTAGCACAAACAATTAATGGCTACCCACGACCTGCTTCGCCTCGTTCAATTTTACACGAGGGGAAATGTAATGGCAGGTAAAAGCTACACCCACCCCCTAAAAAAGACAATAAAATAAATAAAAAAACAACAAAAAGCAAACAAACAAACAAACGAATAAAAAACAAAGAAAAGAAAACCAACAAAACAAAACAAAACAAACAGCAAAAAAAAAAAACGAGAACAAAAACAATAAAACACGTACAAAACAAAAGCGAAACGAAACACTACAACGGGAAAGAACTTTTAAACTCAAGAATAATGTGTCATGATTATGTGGCCTTAAGAACAGTAGATTGATAAATAATTATAGAAGACACATTGTTTGCAAAAAAATAGAGAAAGAGAAACAGAAAAGAATAAAAAAAGAAAAAAGAAAACCGCTTACGCACTACTTTATATCCCTCCTTCTTTCGGGTTGAAATAGAAAAAAAAAACAACAACAACGAAAGACCAGTAACATAGCAGGTGTTGCCTCCATTGTCTTATCAAAGCTCTCCCCTCCCCCTCCCCCCTCCCCTAACCCCCTTCGTTTTCACGCTCACACCCCATCCCCATACAGCTGAATTGAACATTACATTCTGATTAATTATTGTTTTTTTTTAAGGATAGATAGAATGATGTCTCTTCTGAGACAACTGGCGTACTATTGTTAAACCTACATTTACTTACCAATAAAGTCTACATATGTGAGTTCAAAGCATGAGCTAAACAATTAGAAAACGAGCATCAAGTAAATTATATAAATCAATGGCGCCATTCTTACCAGCATTAATTTTATGGTAAGAAATAAAAAAGAAACAGAAACAAAAATATTCATTGATTAACATCTTCACGCCAAGCCTTTAGCTACTTCCCCGTTGCCCAAAATTGTCCAGCAATATAACCCGACGCTACGTGAATCTTTTCTACGGTGCCTTTTTTTTCTCCAGACATCAATAATTATATTATATATCGAATAAAGCTCTATGATCTTAATAATATGGATCTCGCACTGAATTTGTCACTCACACCCCCCTCCCCCAAAACCCCAAACGCCCTTCCTTTTACTCTCCAACTCACGTTCTTGTAACATTAACTAACAAAACGTTACGGCATTACATAGCATCGACAATCCAATAATGTAGATTAATAATTAATATTATGATAAACTCACAAAAAAGAGCCAGTTTTTACTCGAAGAATGTTCATTCCTAGACGTTATGTCTTGAAAGGAATTTTTAGCAATTTTCTATCCACCGCCATTCTCCACTGCAAAAAAAAATATACTGACACAAATCAACATGCATGAATATGCTATAACACCAAACTTTCACCTAATTTCCACTAGACAATCACCATTAATCAGGATATACAAAATATACTATAATTATTATTTAGTTTATAGAAATAGAATATTGTGTATGTTTTTTTTGTTGGATTTGTACAAAAGATGCTCTTGCATCAGAAAGTAAAAATCCTCTATAGAGGGAGGGAGAGAAATCTCTCCCTCTCTCCGGGGTTAACGTCTCCTAGGTTCCCCTGGGAGATCCTATACGGCGAGAAAGTAAAAATGGATCCTTTCTTTTGTCTTTATAGACAACCTATCTGCCTATCTGTCTACGTGACTACCTATTTATCTACATAACTGCCTATTTACATGGTTACCTATCTATCTACCTACCTAAATACCTATTTACTTGGCTACCTACCTACCTACTGTCACCCTTCTCTCCCCTTCCTCTCATTCTACTCTCCCTACATACCTATTTACTTGGCTACCTACCTACCTACCTACTGTCACCCTTCTCTTCCCCTACTCTCCTTTTACTATCTCCCTACTTTCACCATATTTTCACCCTACTGTCACCCTACTCTCTTCTTATTACCCTACCGTTATATCAGCCTTCTCTCTCCTACTCCCTCCCTACTCTCTCCCTATCCCACCCTACTCTTTCCCTACTCTCTCCTTACTGTAGTGTGATATCAGCCTTCTCTCTCCTATCCGATACCTACTCTCGCCATAGTTTCTCCTTATCCCACCCTACTCTCTCCCTACTCTCTCCTTACTGTAGCCCTACTGGTCGGTACATCTCGGGTATCTGCCGACACGTCCTTGGTCGTGGATGCCTACGCCTTTGATTGGTTCCGACTGGATGCCAGGTCTGTGGGGGGCTGGGGTAAGTGATGGGGGCACGCCAGCCTCAGCGGGGGGCGGGTGTCAGGCAACGCAGTTGTTAGCGCTCTTGATTAGTAAGAAAGAATAGGGTTTGCGATCTGGATCTCAGACGGTTTACTCGTCAACTCTCATAATTTTACAGAAAAACCCAGCTGATGGAAAGCTAATAGAAGTTTTGAGAAAAATGTACCTTTTGAAAGTGTAGATCTATGTAGCACCAGTACTGCGAGTGATCTGAAAGCACAAATCGGGGATAAGAAGAGAGAGAGAGAGAGAGAGAGAGAGAGAGAGAGAGAGAGAGAGAGAGAGAGAGAGAGACACACACACACACACAAAGAGACTGTGTGAGAAAGATACAGACATATAGAGACAGCGAGAGACTGCGAGATATTAAGAGAAACTAAGAGAGAGAGAGAGAGAGAGAGAGAGAGAGAGAGAGAGAGAGAGTGAGTGAGAGAAAGAGAGATAGAGAGTTAGACAAGGAATTGACTTTACTTTCTACAAACTGCGCAGTACGCAACACACACGATCAAGATCTGTGAGTGGTGAAGAACCCCTTGCCTGAAAGTCTGAGCCATCAAAGCTTGTTATTTTGTGCCAACAGATTACACCCTGCTCTTCGTCTCTTTTAGTCCTTTCTGTCACTTCCGATTTTTGTAAATGTTTGAAGAAGTGAAATTTCATTAATAAAATCCAGTTGAATAATATTGTTGTTAATTTGTCTTGTTCTCATGGCGGACTCCACCGATCTTTACAATAACACACGCTTCCCTCTCTTTGTTTGTTTTTTGTTACCGAGAGCGGGTGTTGGAGAAAACACTCCAAAGACTTTTGTTGTTAGTTTATTACTATGAACATGATTTGTTTTCTTCGAGGGGCGGTGAAGTTTACTCAAGAAGTCATGCTATCCAGCTTGTTTTTCTACAATAGTCGATTAGTTCCCCTCTCTCTGTTCAAATATTCATTCGATTAAGGCTATTGGTATTGAAGAGTACTAAACCTTCACAGAAAAATATAAGGAGGAAGTAGAGAGCTGAAAATATAGGATAGGGTTGAGATCGGTGGATTGATAGATAGATGGATAGATTGATAGATAGATGGATAGATTGATAGATCGATCGAAAGATATATAGATAGAGACATAGATAGATAGATAGATAGATAGATAGATAGATAGATAGATAGATAGATGGATGGATGGATGGTGGATGGATGGATAGATAGATAGATAGATGGATAGATTGATAGATAGATCGATCGATCAATCGATAGATAGATAGATAGATAGATAGATAGATAGATAGATAGATAAAATAGTATTTAGATAGATAGATAAAAAGATAGATAGATCAATAGACACATAGGTAGATGGTAAAATAGATGGATATGTTATTAGATAGATCGATAGATTATTATATATGTTTAAAGATAATCAGAAATACAACTTAAAAATTTTAATTGATCGTCTACTAAATGTACAAAATAAACTTTTTCTATTATATACACTTAACTTATAAATGTTTTTGCACTTTTCTATTTGAAAAGATCTTTAAAAGATACAATTTTATACCAAAGCTTTAACTTTTATTTTGTGGTCCTTTAGCTACTAATTACACAAAAAATTAAGAAAAATCATCAAACAATACAAGTATGGAAGAACATTTAAAACGTCAAAGTTCAAGCGTTATTTATAACATCGACAAATTTATCTCAACGTGTGTTACATATCCGATGGCGAGTCTTCCTACCATAAAACCGAATCTTGACTATGGCTATCTCATCTTTCCCGAGCACCTAAACGCCCTCTCTGATTGGCTACAATCGTCATCCTAGCTTTATCATTGCCATCAGCACCGTTATTGTCCTTCTTTCCATCACCATTATCACCATCATTATTGTTATGAAAACCCTCCTCAACACCATTACACTTCCGATCACCATTAATTATAATTCAACACACTTCATCCTAATTATCATTTAACCTCCATCAACGTCAATTAAACTACTATTGTGCTAATAATTATAATATCAACATCGTCGTCGTCGTCGTAATCATCATCATCATCATCATCATCATCATCATCATCATCATCATCATCATCATCATCATCATCATCATCATCATCATCATCATCATCATCATAATAATAATTATAATAATAATAATAACAATCAACGACAATAGCATAATGCCAGATTGCCCCATCTGCGTCCAAATCAGACACCCTTAAGTACGACAGAACCCCGCATAGGTTGTCTTTCTCAAGCATCATTATATATACCGAAGAAAAACATCCAAGTTTCTCCTCCTCTCCTCCCCTTGCCTTAACCTGTAAACTGGTAGAGCTCAGGCCTTTTGTTCCTTCAGATTTAGAGAGGACCTGGATGAGGCACAACGCTGGTACTGGTGTTATGATACCCCCATCCCCACCTGTGAGAACTACAGGAACACACGGCAGCCCAGCATAGCGAAAGTCGTCCCTGTGTTTACGGCAGTTTTTGCGTTTCTCCCATCCTCACCACAACCTAATTATTATTATCTATGTATCAAGCGTCAACTACCTTAAAAATAATCACAAAAACACATTCTATCAAACTCCGACAAAAAACCCACCTTATCTTTCACCCAATATTTGCAGAAATTGTTGTGACTCTTACAGTCTCCAATTTTAAAGAGCTCAAAATAAACATTTATCGTCCCCCTTATCCCATTGTACAAAAATTACCATCGGTCTGTTGCAAGCGCTGCAAGAGTCTGCGCGATCTGTGCACTTTAGAAAAAGCGCTGTAAAACAAGCGGAAATCTTATGTGTACAATTACTATGAGAATTTGCTCTATTTTATAAAGCAAATTGATATCACATTTCAAATAACTTTGTAGTCACGCCATTGCTACTGTGATACTCGACCGGTGTCTGAACAGTTGGTTTATTTTGGGGGGCTTGGAGATTCCAGAGACCAACAGAAATGAATCGTGGTAAGTTTGTCCAATAGCCGTTTCATTCCTCCACATATATCCACCCTCCATTGCTTGTTGAATGCTGGACGCATTGTACCCTCGCGCTATTGGCTACCCATGTACTCCAGGTGTTGAATCAACTGTTTCCGAAGCGCGCGCCCCCTACAGTTGCACTTCGCCGTTCCACAGATCTGTCCGATAATATGTGAATTCATTATTAGATCTTCAAAGGTTTGGCGCCTCCTCCTCCTCCTCCTCACATTCATCCCCCTTGCGGCGCGTGTATATTCCTTACCTGGACTGCATGTGGCATCTTTTTTTAAAATATTTTATACCGAATGTTCTAAAGGAGTTACATATTCACATAACTCAGACCTTTGATTTGGTATGCAATGGTATTTTCTTTATTGCAGTAAACTTAAAAAACAAACAAACTTGTTACTCCCTACATATATACATCCCTACTACTATATACCTTCCCTTTTCTTCAATGATCCCTATGTGTGAGTTTGTTTATCATTATGTGACTTTTCTGATGTGAAGTAGCATGAATTTTGGTGGTGTTTGCACGTTCTCAATAATCCTAGATTAAATGCGTTTATTATCTTGGTCACCTTTTTCATGTTCTACAGCATTTGAATGTATATTTAAAGAAATATTGGTTTCGTATTAGCATTATCATCATGTAGAGCTCCAAGTTTCCAATGCATAGCTGTATATTTTGAGTGCTCAGAAGTCAAGGTTGGGGGGGGGGGTACTGATCTGAGATTTCCAAGTTTTCTATACTAATTTGTTATCAACTTTTACTAAGAACTTGAACACACAAAATAAAACAAGCACCAAAAGGAAAACGACTGTCCTTGTACTGTGCCTATTTTCTGACACCTTGTTAACTAATCTTTACACAAGCAAAACTTTACTTGTAATACACAGTTAGGGAGAATTTATCGCTGGCTGAGGAAAATAGCACAGTTTTCATCATACTGATTATAGAACTTCGGAAATGAGTGGTTAAAAAACAACAACTTGAGACCAACTTCTGAAAATAAGGAAATCCTCGTAGAAAGTCTGTGCAATGATTAAAAGTTTCCAAAAACAGAAAAGTATACACATTCCTGGAAATTTCTCTAAATATACCGCACAAACCATTATCTTAAAAAAAAAAAAACTTCAAAGATCGTGAAAATAAAAACTAGAATGCATTTAAAAAATTAAATAAGTTTGTAACAACGCCTTTTAAATGGCATCTTTCTTTATTCAAACTACCAGTTTTAAAACTTTTGAGCAACAGTTTAAAATTATATGTATACTATTGCTTCGCGGAGCTAAATCTAATTTCTCAATTACTTTTCTGTCTCTTCAAGAGAGCAATCTTCTAAACGGAAAGATGGAAGCCGCGTCAGACAACTCTGAATATCGGGAGAAACGGGAGGCTACCCGCTCCAAACGAGCAATCAACTTTGGGCGGATTTCGGCTGTCAGCCCTGATGATGACGATGATTTAGAAGAACGACCATTTTATCCATTTGAACGTTCAGCAACTGATGATGACGATGATTTAGAAGAACGACCATTTTATCCATTTGAACGTTCAGCAACTGATGATGACGATGATTTAGAAGAACGACCATTTTATCCATTTGGAGGTTCAGCAGCTGATGATGATCACAATTTCAACAAACGAAAATTCATTCGCTTTGGGCGGTCATACAGCGATCCTTCGAGTAAGTGAACATTGTAGATCACTGATATCCTCGTTTCCATTGTTGACATTTATCTACATTTATGTATTTCATGTCTCGTTATTGTAGTATTAATATTCAAGCCAAAAAGCTAAGCGCTCATGGTAATCTTCAGGATTAACAACCATTTTGCTAATCTTAATATGTGTTATTTCTTAACTACATTCTCTTAACCCTTTATCTTATCACATGTGGTTTTTAGTTTTATGAAAAGATATATGAACCCAATAATTATTTGCCTAGTTTAATTTTAAATTGTTCGTCTAGTGGCTTGTTCTTAAGAAAACAAAATTACCGTAGGATCCAAAAAATAAAACGTGTTTACAATACACGTCAGTTTAAATCAAACTATATTATAGATAACAGTTTGAAATTATCTACGCCGGGCTATTGTTTCGATTCGTAATCCCATTCTACAACAATGAAAAGCATCTATATCTTCCTTTCTTTTTTTTATGTCTTTATCAAAGTGAACAAGCGCTTTCTAAGATTCGGACGCTCTACGCCGGACAAGTTGGCGTCACAAGTCGCCCTGCAGAGGATGCTGGCAGCCAGTGATGGGGAGGAGCCTGGCAGTAGAAAACGGCGCTCTTTGGATACGCTGATGTCAGAGCATGCCAGCTCTGAGATGGCTAAGCGTTCCGCGGGGGGACAGGCCGACAGCAACCTGGAGAACTTTGGGAAGCGCTTCATGAGGTTCGGGCGAGTCCCACGGTTTCCGGCTGACTTTGCTAATATGAGTTTCCATCCGTACAGCAAGAGGACGCTCACGGGCCCAGAGTTCTCAGACAAGAGATTCATGCGCTTTGGGCGGGGTCGTTTCTGGAAAGGTGACAAGAGGTTCATTAGATTCGGCAAACGGTTTGATGAGTTAATGGATAAAAGGTTCATGCGATTCGGGAGATCCATCCGAAAAGCAGCTGACGAGTAAAAATAATTACTGTAACATTGGTTTTGTTTCATTTTCATTACCGGTATCTGGAAGTTCAATTCCTTTTAAAGAACTTGTTTTTAGCTTAATTTTCGGCCTCAAGATCGATTACCATAGTTTATATAATGAATGGAAAATAAACTAAACTAAAAAATCAACAGAGAAGTGACTCTATAGAGTCAGTCCAATACACCAACTAAGTCTCAACTGATTCGAACGTCTTCCCCTAAGGTATTTTGCTATTTTTGTCAGTGTTTTGCGCGCATGTAATCACAATTCCGACCGGCTCAAGCGCAATGACGACCGCGTCAAGTCTATCAGAAAAATTAACCGAAGCTCAGTGCATTGGTAGTGATGTGTGGGCTGAAGGTCAAGGTAACTGGGTCTTCCATTTATGGCTGTCTTTAGTTTGCGCTGGTACGGGTGCTGGGGTTGGTACTGCTTCTTGCTTTGTGTATAATTTTAGTTTAGCTTTTTAACGAATTTATCGTATTACTTATTTGAGGAAATGGTGTTCAGATGCAGGCGAAAGGTAAAGGTTAAACATGTCTAGCAGTAGGACTCGTCTTATAAAATACATGAGAAAGATGCGTATAAACAGGGATATGATTTATTGTTTTAAATATTGTAATTAACTCTTCTCGCGATTGCGGTAACATTTGTAGCTTAGTAAGGCTGAAGACGGCTTTCTAGTGAAGACTCGAACTAATGATACAGAAAAACTTGTGGAGTTTTCAATTGTTACAGAAAGCGACACTTGGTCTTTAGAACAAACTGTAAACTTGGAAGCTCTTAGGAAACGATGACTTTAGAAAAATATATTCGAATTTATCGCCATCAATATCTCGCAAAATCTTCAGGAACCCAAATCTTAAAAAATTAAGACGCATGGATTGCTGGAAAATATAATAAATAAGAAAGCAAAAGATAGAGGAAGAGAGAGAAAGAGAGAGAGAGAGAGAGAGAGAGAGAGAGAGAGAGAGAGAGAGAGAGAGAGAGAGAGGCTGAACTGTAAAAAGATTAAGCTTTCTAAGAAAAACCAACATAAATCTACACCGATATCTGATTCTAGCGCAGCGCGCCTCCCTTTAGAGAGCTTAGAAGTATACAATAGTCCAGTAATAAAAAATAACTAACATAAAAAAATCACAATTTCGTCTTGGTCAAAAGAACTACTTTTGGACATAGTCTTTTGATCTAAACCAAGACTAGGCTATCAAATAACTGCACCGTCTCAAATTGTTCAAATTTATTCGATAGTTTTTCGAGATAGGACCATTGTAGGACCATTGTAGGATTTCTCCGCACGTGATGTTGTGTGCACCGCCCCGCACCGCAACGCACTTCGCAGCGATGTTGCTGTTCTCGCGACAAAGGCGGTCTGTTCTGACCCAGGGTGCACCTTGAGGTCGACTCGCCTCTATTGGCGTGAGCGTGTGGGCCCCCCTTTAGTGAGGAGGAACCTAGTTTGTTGCAAAAGTGAAACCGTTTCCGTATTTTAGTACACGAAAGGATTAACACTCTCCTTTATTAGTTACTTGTAGAAGAAAAATACTTACGAAGAATTTAGGAGAGAATGTCTAAGAAAAAATTAACAGTGATTATCTTAAATATTTTATAGTTGGAGCGATGGTTTTGAATGTATCCGTTTAAAATATGGCGGTTAAAAGGTTAATACTTAATACTTAATCTGACAAGGGTGAAATTACTGAAACGGGATGTAGAGGTTAGTAGCTATGATTATATTCATCAATACTGAAGAAGAAATTAATGGTGACGATGATGATGGTCATGGTGATAAATAATAATGATGATACATTTATAGTAGTGGTGCGGATAAAGGCGATGGCTTGATAACATTTATAGTTAGAGTACTGTTTTCTCTATATATCCTTACCGAACAAGCCAGCTAACACACTGGAGCTGTTGTTAAGTTGGAACTGCACACATTTTGTGTGGTTTTTCGCAGAAAATGGGACCTTAATCGATGTTGGAGAAATGTATAGGTTACCAATAACCTCCAAGAGAGGAAGCAGTTAAATTGAATAAAAGTTTTACACTACTTCACCCGGTTCCTAAAACTAGGATAAAACCAGACTAAAAAAACAAAACCCAGCAGAATTGTAAAAAAGTAATTCCGATTTTGGAAACAGTTACTATGCTGCGAGTTAGTCATACAATTTAGGTGATATATACTGAATACATTTTTGTGTGAGTGGAAAGTTGCGGTATTGTTTTCCACAGAAATAAGAGTGAAATTGTCATGATTACGATTATGGTGAAAAAAAGGAAAAAAACCCACATTCGATATAAATAGGTCAGCAGCCCTTAATACTTCTGAACAATACTGTTGTTCTCTGAATCCGAGTTTCAATGCTCAGAGTCTGGCGGAACCCGATTAGTATTTGCTATGGTGTTTATATTGCTTTACTCATAATTATTCTGATACAGATATACTCAATTCGTTACAATGTTTTTACTCAATTTTGAAATTTTTCTTAAGATAATTAAAACCCAATAAAGTCGAACTGTGTATTACTTGCACACGTTTCTTTCTTGCTTTATTTTAAGAGCATTTCTAACTATGCCAGATGAATACAGTTAGCACCAATAAAGGAAGCTCTGGCCAGCTACACCCGTTTGGACTCGGATTCATATTATTTTGTGGTTTTTCTATGTTGTGATTGTTCTGAAAACTTCACTGTATCTTGGTTTTCTAACTGTGGGCACAGATATGTAAGCGTTATTACATGATGTTGAAAGTCATCCTTGGTAGTTTTCTTTTATTCGTTTAAAGAGGAGAAGTGTGTGTGTGTGTGTGTGTTATATGTATATGTGTGTGATTTTTCCACACCTTCTAGAAAATGTGAAAAATTTAATATTAAATTTTGACCATGCCACTAACTGAGAGTACGACGGGTCTATGGTTGTATCTGTTTCAAATAGTTCTACGCCAGACACTGCTGCCGCTGTGGAGCGACTATGACGATTTGTAAAACCATCAACTTGCAGTAGCTTAAAGTTTAGGAACAGTGAATCATGACAATAGTTTGCCTTACTTTAGTCTGGCGCCGTGTGTGATGACAGTTTCTCCCTGTAGTGATTATATGACGTTGCACAGTACAGTCATGATAGCTGTTTTCCTGGTGTGAAACCATTGGCAGCATTTTGATAATACTTTGTCTTACTTTAGTCTGACGTCTTGTGAAATGACACTTTCTACCTGCAATGGTTATTATGACGTTCCACTGTAAAGACAAGGTAGCTGTTTGCCTGGGATAAAACCATTAGTAGAATTTTTGGTGCTGTAGGTCTACCTACTGAAAATGATTATTCGTTACTGGTTTCACAGGATGGTCGCGCTAAGCTAAAAGGAGTTTTTTCGCTGTACACAAAGAGTTATTATGCATCATGACTGTTTTGCCAAGTTACTGACAGTGATACTATACTGTTCCTCACAGCCATACTTCTTTACATCCTCCCAAGTTACTGACAGTGATAACATATTGTACGTCATTGGGGAGAGGGGGTGGGGGGTGGAGAAGGCCATGGCACTGGGGTAGAATATGGGCTTCCGACGCAAAAGGTACGGGTTCGAGTCCTGGCGATTTCGCTTTCTACTGGTTGGGTCCACGTCAGTTTAATGAGACCAGCTGAGACAGGAGTCATGGTATCCCCGCTGTGCCTCGTGTGTGGCAGCACATAAAATGTATGACGTCAGTCTTGTGGCCCTTCCACAAAACAGCCTATATAGTGCTGATTTTAGACTTTAAATCAACTCAACTCAACTCTGACAGGCATAGTATATTTTAGGCCACAGTCATTGCACTTTAATAATAATAATGATAACAATAATAATAATAATAATAATAATAATAATAATAATAATAATAATAATAATAATAATAATAATAATAATAATA
>RQTK01000221.1:456186-479826 GCA_003991915.1 Elysia chlorotica | reverse complement strand
AATAATAATAATAATTAACAAGATACGAAGTGAGCCCCTTCAGTGCAATCAAAAGAAAGCCTCAAATAAAAAGGAGAATTTCTCACCTTTCCGTCTAATAGTTTTATAAAATACTTTTCCTGATGCCTAAAGTTGTACTGATATAGTTTGAGTTATACCACCCCTACCTCGAAGCAGTACTAAGAAAAATAGGGGGGTTTTAAGGGGGTAATACTGGCACAAGCTTTGCTTCATTCAAAACTTTAGTAGTTATAGCCCCTAGATGACCAACCACAAAATAATGTCTTATGACTTGGCATGTACATGGATAAAGAGGACATGGGAGCAATGGGAAATAAGCAAATTAAAGAAAAAGAAGTATTGATGGCTTAACTTGTGAAAAGCACGCAAATCAGTGTTGTTGTCAAAATTCAAATTTTCTTATCATCATCATCATTATCATTATTTTTATTATGTTATTATAATTATTATGATTATTACATTAATCGTATTATTCTCATTTCTATTATTATTGATAATAATATTATTATTTTTCTATTATAATTGATATTCTATTATAACTGTTATTGCTATTAGCAATGTAATTTTTTGGTATTGTATTTTATGTAAAATCCTTTAAATTTCAAATAACGCTGATGACAACTGTAATGACGTTTTACTGTTAAACCATTCACTTAACATTTTAATTAATACTGTTTCTAAAAGCCAAAGGAGAACGGTAAGGTAAGATTCTTGGTTACTTTAAGCAGCAAGCGTTTGGACTGAAGCAGCGGCATACACAACGGCGCCCGATTAATCAGTAACAGCAACAGCAGCAAACAGCAGCAGCAGCAACAACAACAGCAGCAACAGCAGCAAACAGCAGCAGCAGCAACAACAACAGCAGCAAACAGCCGCAACAACCAATAGAAATAGCAGAAATGGGGCGCAGTTTGAGAACAGCAAGCCATGCGTTTAGTTCAGCTTGTAAAGGGAAAGCAGCAGAGCGAAGGTACATAGTTACATTATTTCCCATGGCGAAATTTTATAACAAAGTTCAGTAATTCGACGTAAAACATTTTATGTAATATACCAATGATTGGTATTATCTAATTCTAAGATGTCACTATACTTATTTCTTTTATATGCAGTTTCTTTTTGTTAAAAAAAAATGTTAACAAAGATTCTTCTTTCTTCTGATTTATGGTCTTTGGTAAATATCTTAAATGTAGACCTGTAAATATCTTAAATCTAGACTATAAATTTTTCTGTTCTTCTTGAAATTTGTTTTTGGAAACTTATGAAATATAGTAATATATTCCTCCAATATTTAAACAAAAGGTCTTAAGTATCCCATGAGGATTGATGGCTTGTTAGATTTTTTACTGTGTTATGCATGCATTCTGTAATTTAAACTTTTCCAACAGTTGGATGAATTTATTGTCTTACTTATTGTCTCTCTCTCTCTCCCTCTATCTCTCTCTCTCTCTCTCTCTCTCTCTCTCTCTCTCTCCCTCCCTCTCTTTCTCTCTGTCTCGTTCTCCAGTTCAAAAAGACACATACACATCTCCTGCTTTCTCTTCCTAAATCTCTCTTCACCTCTTCCTCCTGTCTTTGCCTCTCTTATCGAACACTATCATTATGGCAGCAGCAAAAACCTTTAAACTTTATACTAAAGACATCGCCTGGATAATACTAATGCTGAGAATCTCTTGTCCAAATGGCAGACTCCGAAGCCAGTACGGATGGCGGGGAAGCGGACAAGCGCCAGTACATGCGATTCGGCAGGAGTGACGCCGACGACTCGAACCAAGTCGCCCAGTACCTCAGGTTTGGACGCACGGAGCCGGCCAGGAGGAATGACCCCTTTCTGCGGTTTGGAAAAAGAGGAGAACCTTTTCTGAGATTTGGGAAAGGGGGAGAGCCATTTCTGAGATTTGGGAAAGGGGGAGAGCCATTTCTGAGGTTCGGGAAAGGGGGAGAGCCATTTTGAGGTTCGGAAAAAGAGGAGAGCCATTTCTGAGGTTCGGAAAGAGAGGAGAGCCATTTCTGAGGTTTGGAAAGAGAGGAGAACCTTTTCTGAGGTTTGGTAAATCCGACCCTGATTACCTGATCTTTGGAAAGCGCGGTCAAGAGGAGGACATAGAGGCCACACCGGACAGACAGACACGGAGAGATGTTATTCTAAGGTTTGGAAGAGGCGAACCATTTTTGAGATTCGGAAAAGGTGAACCATTCCTCAGATTTGGAAAGGGTGAACCATTTCTGAGATTTGGAAAAGGCGAACCATTTCTGAGATTTGGAAAAGGCGACGATTTTCTGAAATTTGGAATGAAAGGAACAGATGAGACTGACGATGACCCTGGTGATCTTTTGCCGATGTAAGTACAAGTTTAAACTTAGTCAAAACTGGTATGTAACGGAAATTGTTTCTCAAAACATCTATCTATCTATCTATCTATCTATCTATCTATCTATCTATCTATCTATCTATCTATCTATCTATCTATCTATCTATCTATCTATCTATCTATCTATCTATCTATCTATCTATCTATCTATCTATCTATCTATCTATCTATCTATCTATCTATCTATTTTATCCTCGTTGTTTTTACTTTTAAGTTGAACACAATAACATGTAGTACATAAAGTAGGCATAAACAAAAGTCCAAAAACATCTTTAACAAACAAAATAATTATATTTATAATATAAAATTACGTATTGCGAAGTACCTCATGTATTGATCCCGTTTGTTTACATCCCCTTCCGTGTCCACAGACAGCTTCTGGCCGCCATCTTTCTGATCATCGACTTCCGGTGAGTTGCGACCAAAGCGCATGTAGGTTCTCTTATCGGCGCCAGTGATTGGCTGGTTTTCGGCGTCAATAGATACGTCACGCCTTCTGCGTAAGGGCTCGTCACTGGCAGAGCTATTATCTTCGCTGGTGGAAAAAAAATTAATATGTATGTATAGTTTCTTTCCGGATATTATTCTAACAATTTCATATATATATATATATATATATATGAAATTGTTAGAATAATATCCGGAAAGAAACTATACATACATATTAATTTTTTTTCCACCAGCGAAGATAATAGCTCTGCCAGTGACGAGCCCTTACGCAGAAGGCGTGACGTATCTATTGACGCCGAAAACCAGCCAATCACTGGCGCCGATAAGAGAACCTACATGCGCTTTGGTCGCAACTCACCGGAAGTCGATGATCAGAAAGATGGCGGCCAGAAGCTGTCTGTGGACACGGAAGGGGATGTAAACAAACGGGATCAATACATGAGGTACTTCGCAATACGTAATTTTATATTATAAATATAATTATTTTGTTTGTTAAAGATGTTTTTGGACTTTTGTTTATGCCTACTTTATGTACTTCATGTTATTGTGTTCAACTTAAAAGTAAAAACAACGAGGATAAAATTAATGCTTAATACTTTGTTTGTATCAACATGAATGCTAAAATACTAGCATTATTCTGCCTGTTAAATGATTTGACATATATATATATATTGATAATTCTTTCGAATATATCCATAATGTTTTCATGTACTGATCCAAAGACATAAATTAAATTCGTGTTATCATATCAAAAGAATTTTTCAAAAATAGTCTGTACTTCGACCCAAAGAGCAAGAAGAGAAAAGTTTGCGGAACTCCAATACTCTCCGTTATGTAGAATCAAATAATAACACTATTAGAATATTGCCCAATTTTCCTGCAGACACGTTTTTCTACTTACAAATTCATTTATATTAAGAAGAGCAGAAAAAACCCAACAAAAACTTATAAAAACTGATAAGGTAAAAAACCACACCACACAAACACATATTAATAGCCTTAAAAGATAAGTTCCATTTGGATGCACAATGTGTGTATTATTACCTTATACGGTCTTCTAGATACACTCACTATTTACTACTATGGTAAATGTAAGGCTATAGCCCTAAAGTGCTGATCATTAGCAAATACAATTATTGCCACAATAGTCGGGTTGACTTTAAAGTCCTGGACTTTTCATGGCTCTTTGGAAAAAAACCTAGGGGAACGTTGAACTTATCAAATATTAGGCATTTCTTTCATTGAGTTCGCTTGTTAACAATTTCGGAGGATAAAACGGTTTTTTTTTTGGCACCACAGATTTGGCAAGTCATCCGGTAGTGCTTTCGCCCCTAGCTCTGACCAGTCCACGTCTTTGAACCCACAGGAGTTGATGAAGCAACAAGGATACATGGGGTTTGGTCGGGCGGGAGGAATCTAGGTCACTGAGTCTGCGGTAGATTGTGGTCCGGATCCGGAACGATCTGTCTGATGTGAGGAGGGGCCGTGAAACGAAGGGAGGGTCTGGCAGTTCCTTACAGTGCATCTCCATCTGTTAGCTTGACTTGGATCTAAGGATCTCGCCAGCTATGTCACAGGCCTCGTAGATTTGGCTGCTCTCTCTATGTTTGTGTTGAGATTTTTCCTGTCGTGTCGGCTTTATAAGCTATAGACTAGATAGTTATTATTTTATTGTTGAAAAATGGATCTTTTAAAAAACCTTTTAAAAGAAATTTGGTGACTATTATACACACTTAAAACGGAATCATTATGAGCTATTATTGCACGAGTATCTAGAGTTATGCAGGTGCTAGTCAGACAATAATTTTTAATGATAGGCTAAGTGTGTTGAACATTTAAAAAAAACTAGATCCAGGTTGAAATATAATTTCTAAGCACAGTATATCAGCTGTTAAGGGATAAGAATAGTCTGTATATATGAGTAACAACAAGCTCAACCAGCTAACGGTAGGCAAAGGTAGATTATTTTATACACTGAAACAGTAACTAAGTCGTTTGATAACACTCTTATGTATAGTGATTCATACAAAACTGCAATCAAATTTCAGACCATCGAAGCTCCCAGTAACTAATGAAGGTCTTCAATATCAATCTTAACGAAAAACACTACTAACAACAGGTTTTCGTTTCAATGAATATAAACATAAAATCTTTAGTCGTGGAATGCATTATAAAATAAAACCAGGATTAAGCAAACTCATGACTACATAGAATCACCATTATTTGTAGTACTTAACTTCGTGCACTTAATCCAATAACCATCTTGTGATAACATGTCTACTAGTTAAAACATACGCAGGATGTAAGTTCCGCTTCACCGGTAGGTCTCGACATTTTGCTCTGCAATGCCACGAGGGTGGGCAACCAGCTCTAAACAGGAGCACTACTCTGATGCAATGATGCACATGTAGTAATACTGTTGATTTAGAAAGATAATATAATGTACAATCTGCTGGAACCTATAATTATTGTACAAAGGTACTACTACATCACACAGAATATTATAACGTTATTTTCAAAAACTCTTTGGTCGTGGTATTTTAGTAAATTATAAATTGGTCTCGTCGTGTCCTTTATACGCCCTCACTGTCTGCGCGCACGCACACACACACATATTATTGATTTATCTGGCTATTTCTATATTTAAAGACACCAAAGATTTTACCCTAAACCCAAACTTCCGAATATATATGAAGGCCAGAGTGGAAAAACCAGATATGTCACAAATTTAGATAAATTTAGTTTTGCACCTTAGCCTACGAGGCAAATATTTTTCTTGCATCTCCAGAAGGTATTTGATTCAAAACCGTTATTTTATGACTGAAAAGGTTCTAGGTAGATCCTTCAGAAACTGATGAATATAGAGCGTGTCGAAACTTAAAGTTGAATTATTTTGAAAGTTGTCAAATGTGACATGTCTGATTTTTCCATTGTGGTCTTCATTTGCATGCATATTATATCAACCTTTTTTTCCTCAAACTACTACGGGCATCAAATGTCGTTCGTCCATTTCCTATACGCCCTTTACTTGAGAAAGATCAAAATGTGACCCATAGCTGCTGAAATGTAATTTCTTTTTAGACAAAATAAAGTCAGAAAGACGATTTTGAAAAACAAGTCTCACATTGTTTCTCTATCACTGGCGTTCTTTGTGAGAACTTTGTTTGTTTGTTTTGCTTTAATTTTATTCAATTAGTTGCACCTACACTTTTTTTTCTTGAGGAACTCATATTACTTGTAAGGAGAGTTGCGAGCCATGCAACACAAATTTACACAAAATAAGAACAGCAACACAAAAACAACAACACCGAAAACTAAAAAAAAAAGGCTCGGTATTAGAATTCAGTCGTCTTATTTTAAGAACTTTGCCAAACTGGAAAATGAATAACGTTGCCTATTACGTAAGGTACGTTTTAATTCGAAATGGAAAGAAATTTAACAACAGATAAACAAAAAAGAGCCAATACTTATTTAAGCAAGCAAAAGAAAAGAAAAATTCAAAGACAAAGATGCTGATTAAATACAACGACGAGAAGTAAAATGAATGTTTGCTTCCGTTTCCAAGGGAAGTCATCTAAGTTATTATCTTACAGCTCTCTTTTGAGGCCTGACAATGTATTGATTGTTGCCCTTGGCAATAGAGAAGAAGAAAATGCTATTAGCAATAGTGCTATGGCGTCACATTCAGCTTTCGAGTCACGCTCTCTGTGACTCTACTATCAACCAATGTGGCAGCAATCTATTTATCTCGGTTGCCAGTTTTCTTACACTTAACTGGCCAAATAGTTTCGATTTTTTTTCAGACCTTAGATAATCAAAGAATTATAGTCTTTGTAGTCTATGTTAACACGATGAGAGTAAAACAAAACAAAAAGTAAATAATAAAAAAAACCCACAGAAAGAATGCAATATTATATTATTACACTTTACCAGTGTAGTGACAAGAATATTAAAAAACCTTACGCTAAGAACTTTGTGAAGCATTTTGTAGTAAACCTACGGGAACTGTGGAAACAATGAAGATACATTTCTACTCCTTGACAATGATCATCATTTATTTTTACTCTCTCATTTGTTTAGTAAAGATTTAGTAAAGCGATTAGTTTAGATCACGTTCTGGTTTAATTAAATACGTCTTAATCGCCAACTAATATTGAAAAAAAAAATTAAAACATGAAAACTAAAAGATCGTTTGATTTATTTCTAGTAACTGTCCCACACGGTATTGTTTGGAAATATTTAAACTGTTTTTTTATATGCCCTTAAAAATCGGAAACAAACCACACTAGAAACTTCACGCGTCTATGATTATTATGAAGTATCATGAAACTTTGATCAGCAGCTTGGACGCAGCAGTGGAGAGAAAATTCAGAATGCAGAGAAATGTGTTTTCATGAATTCAAACAAACCAACGGACCAAAAGCTTATCTAATTAGTTAGAACTAAATTCTACAAAGCAGCAAAAAAATCTATGTTATGCTGAGTTTGTACGTTTACGTTCTACTCGTAATAATAAGAACTCGACACCCTCTTCAAGAACTGACAAATATAATTATGGAATCAGTTGTCCCTTTTCTATAAAGCTCTCTAGAACAAGGTTACAATCTTTTAGCAATGAAAATTATGAGTCTGCTGCCATAATGATAGTGTTCGATAAAAGAGGCAAAGACAGAAGGAAGAGGTGAAAAGAGATTTAGGAAGATAAACTAGGAGATGTGTATTGTCTATGTGAACTGGAGGGAGAGAGGGAGAGGGAGAGAGAGAAAATGTGTGTATGTGTGTGGGTGAAACAATGAGAGAGCGTGAGGCAGAAATAGTGTGTTGGAGAGAGAGCAAGAGAGAGCAATAGAGAGAGAGAGGGGGAGAGTGTGCATGAGAAATGAAATGAGGATGAGAGTAAATGAGACATAAGGCATACAGTTTGACTGTCTAGTTCTCTCTCTTTCAAAACTTTTCATTCCAGGAAACGTAGCACACTTATTCTTTGGACAGAGAATGCGTCTCATGGAGGAACCTATTCGGTGCCTGGACCCCAGAGCAGGATATAATAGGCCAGTTTTCCGTCACATTAGATTGCCACCTACCCAGCTAGGGGGGCCCTGTGGCCCTAGGGTAGAACATCGGCTTCCGACGCAAAAGGCGATTTCGCTTCCTACTGGTTGGGTTGGTTTTTGTTTAATGTGACTGGCTGAGACAGGAGTCATAGTATCCCCGCCCTGTCGCGTGTGTGACAGCACATAAAATTGCCAGACGTCAGCTGTTTCACGTTCAACATCGGCACTATATAGGCAATATTGAGGACGGGCCAAAGGCTGACGTCTGACAATTTTATGTGCTGCCACACACGAGACAGGGCGGAGATACCATGACCGGCTGAGTAGTACGTCCTCGGCACAATTATACATTTTATGTGTATGTGTGGCGGCACGTTGAGATGTTAGACATTGGACTAGGGAACCGTCCGCAACATATGAGGCATTGCGATAACCTGTGCCACAGCGAAACCAAGACGACAGGCAAGTAACTCTGCAGCCGCGTCCAATCATAGCTGTTTCCTTGACTTACGGAGCCAATGAGGCGATTAGAAAACCCACGCATAGAGGATGTAATTACGTCATGAGTTTTCATCTAGTGCATAGAGAGAGAGAGAGAGAGAGAGAGAGAGAGAGAGAGAGAGAGAGAAAGGAGGAGAGAGAAGAGAGAGAGAGAGAGAGAGAGAGAGAGAGAGAGAGAGAGAGAGAGAGAGAGAGAGAGAGAGAGACTACTTTTCCCTTTAGACAACACGTAATTTGCATAATTATTCATGACTTCACTGTACCTTTTATCTCCAGCCGCTTGACTGTCTAGTTCTCTCTCTTTCAAAACTTTTCATTCCAGGAAACCTAGCACACATATTCTTTG
Organism: Elysia chlorotica; assembly: GCA_003991915.1. Taxonomy (NCBI): domain Eukaryota; kingdom Metazoa; phylum Mollusca; class Gastropoda; family Plakobranchidae; genus Elysia; species Elysia chlorotica. Next base: position 471,085 of record RQTK01000221.1, on the reverse strand, counting down.
GACAGAGAAAGCGTCTCAAGGAGGAACCTATTCGGTGCCTGGACCCCAGAGCAGGATATATAGCCCAGTTGTCCGTCACATAAGAGTGCCACCTACCCAGCTAGGGGGCCCTGTGGCCCTGGGGTAGAACATCGGCTTCCGACGCAAAAGGTCGAGTTCGATTTCGCTTCCTACTGGTTGGGTTTGTGTCTGTTTAATGTGATCGGCTGAGACAGGAGTCATGGAATCCCCGCCCTGTCTCGTGCGTGGCAGCACATAAAATTGTCAGACGTCAGCTGTTTATCGTTCAACATCGGCAACATATAGGCAATATTGAGGACGGACCCAAATACTGACGTCTGACAATTTTATGTGCTGCCACACACGAGACGGGGCGGGGATACCATGACCTGCTGAGTAGTAAGTCTCGGCACAATTATACATTTTATGTATATGTGTGTCAGCACGTGGAGATGTTAGACATTGGACTAGGGAACCGTCCGCGACATATGAGGCATTGCGATAACCTGTACCACAGCGAAAACAAGACGACAGGAAAGTAACTCTGCACCAGCGTCCAATCATAGCTGTTTCCTTGACTTGGGGAGCGATTAGAAAAACCAGGGGGGTCTGATCATGTCACCCGATTCCTTCGTGTGGGGGAAAGGGAGGGGGGCACCCCTAAGGTAGAACATCGGCTTCCGACGCAGGATGTTCGTGGTTCAAACCCCGCTCTGGCGACCTTTTCTCTGCTGGTTTGATCGGTGTCATTATAATGTGACTGACTAAGACAGGAGACCACGTCTCCCCGCCCTTTCTCGTGTGTGGCAGCACATGAGATTAATTGTCAGACATCAGTCTTGGGGTCCGTTCATAATTAAGTCTTTAGTGTACTGACGTTTGGAAGTTAAGCCAAATCAAATGATACTCTGCATAAAGCCTGCGTAGCATTATTACTGTCGGTGTACATTAAGAAACCAACCAAACCAAACCTGATGATGATGATGATGATGATGATGATGATGATGATGATGATGATGATGATGATGATGATGATGATGATGATGATGATGATGATGATGATGATGATGATGATGATGATGATGATGATGATGATGATGATGATGATGATGATGATGATGATGATAGTAATGATGATGATGATAATAACAACAATGAAAAAGACGATGAAGATGATGATGAAAAAGATGATAGAGATGATGATGATCTGCTGACCTGGTTAACTTCAGCTGTGGGGTCGCCATCGACCAGGCAGGGGGCGAAAGTCAAACGAAAAACCATGGGCCTCTGCTTAAGTGAGACAGAGTAACGATCTTTAGCAAGGGAGTAACTGAGCAATGGGGGTACCTTGAATAATCATTTTTTGTGATTTTAAAACCAACTTAACTTTGTCTATCGCTGACGGGAGAGGAGCCGCAAAGGGAGGCAATTGACAGCTGGTGAGGGAGGAAAGCGGGATAACTCTGAAGACAGCGTCACAATCTCTGGGATCAACCAGACCCAAGGGGAGTTCCCTGGTTGGTTGTTGTTGTTGTAGTTGTTGTTGGTTCTTGAGTTGGTTTAACGTCCAACAGCAGCACTATATAGGCTATTTTGTGGACGGGCCCCAAGACTGACGTCTGACAATTTTATGTGCTGCCACACACGAGACCGGGCGGGGATATCATGACTCTTGTCTCAGCCGGTCACATTATACTGACACCGACCAACCAGTAGGGAACGCAACAGCCAGGATTCGAAATCGGCACATTTTGCGTCGGAAGCCGATGTTCTATCCCTGGACCACGGTGATGTCTATGATGATGTCTATGATGATGATGATGATGATGACGATGATGATGGCGATGATGATGATGATTATTCTTGTCTACGAATCCTGTTTTACCTGCGGATTTTCTGCTCATCCTTTCATAAAGTTGATAGGTCTATTAGGCGCTTCCATAAATAGAAAGATGCAGGATGAATTATGCAATTACGTTGAAGCTCTTTTATACTTCTGAGGTTCAACCGATCCTCTAGTGAGTAAATAGCTATTGTTGAACCCCGTAAACTGAAACTCCACCTCAGGAAATGGCCTCTGGGGTAACAAAGAATCCGTGAAAAGGGAAGAAAATTAGAACTGATATTGTTATAAGGGCTCTAAATAACTCTCTGGTTATTCAATTATTGTCATAAGGGTCTGGACAACGATTTTTATCTTTTTTTTTCTCCGCTCTGCTTATCATACATGGGTTAGTCACAAAATAGATGATGAGTTGACTGGGTGATTAACTGGGTTGTTCCAAAACAGGTGATGGGTTGACGCAGGGGTTACCTAAATCATAAACAAAACTGGTGATGGGTTGACGCAGAGGTTGCCTGAATCATAAACAAGACAGGTGATGGGTTGACTCAGGGTTTGACTGAATTATAAACAAAACTGGTGGTGGGTTGACTAAGGGTTTGACTGAATTATAAACAAAACTGGTGATGGGTTGACGCAGGGTTTGACTGGATTAGAAACAAAACTGGTGATAGGTTGACGCATGGGTTGACTGAATCATAAACAAAACTGGTGATGGGTTGACGCATGGGTTGACTGAATTATAAACAAAACTGGTGATGGGTTGACGCAGGGTTTGACTGAATTATAAACAAAACTGGTGATGGGTTGACGCAGGGTTTGACTGGATTAGAAACAAAACTGGTGATGGGTTGACGCAGGGTTTGACTGGATTTTTCACAGGAGATGGATTGACTTAGGGGTAGTACTTTTATCTATGGAGCAAAAAGTCTAAAGATCGAACTCCTCTCTTAAGTTAAAATGAATAAAAGGGTAGTGGAAAGTTTTCAGAGATACACACTAAAGAAAAAAATCTTGATATTGTCAGGAAAATATATTTCTAGAACAATTCTTTAGTTCGTTACAATCCATTATCATTTCTATCAATCTATAAACCTGCATGATCTTTTATAGCTACAACAAAGAGGAAGAAACGATTGCTTAAGGATCAAGAAAGAGGTCAGGACTGATAAGGTCTTAATTGGTCATTTATATATCATTAGAGGAAGATTTCTGGATTAACATAATAGTGAATGGTGAGACTTTCTCTTTCTTTGAGTAAGAGTCATCTTAAAGAGTAAAAAATATGATTATATACGGTCGTCTGAGAAACAAGCCACTGTGGAACACTGTCTTCATAGTGGAACTAGTCTGGCCACTCGAGACACTTCTCCACTGCATGGTTTCCGCAATTCAGAGTTATTAATAGAAGGTTATTCAAAGAGATTGATTCCCTCTTCCCCCTCTTTCTCTATCTATCTATCTATATAGATAGATAGATAGAATAGATAGATAGATAGATAGATAGATAGATAGATAGATAGATAGATAGATAGATAGATAGATAGATAGAGAGACTATCTATCTATTCATCTATCTATCTATTTCTTTCTTTCTTTCCGTCTGTCTCTTTATCTTACTTTCCCTTTTTATCAATTTATCGTGGCAATATCGTTTTAGGTAATTTCGTCTTTTCATTTTTTTATTTACTGTCTATATTTTCTGTGTTTGTCCGTTGCTCTTTAATTAACTTAAAATACTAACCTTTTAAACAGTTTGCTCAATGATTAAGTTGAACTTAACATTTTCACATCCCAACAACATGACGTTGTTGCAGTCTGCGTCTGTTACCCTCCTTCCCTTGATCATTTTTCATCCTTGTTCCTTGTTTGTAGAGCTGCAACTTTCATTCCTGTAAGTTGTCTTCAAAGTTCAATTCTAATAATCTTCTATTATTTTTTTTCTCGTTTAGTTTACTCTATTTCTGTGGAGCTCGTTTTCATCAATGTATGATGATGATGATTCTTCTTCTTCTTCTCTACGAATCGTGTTTTACCTGCGGGTTTTCTGCTCATCCTTTCATAAACTTGATTGGTCTATTAGGCGCTTCCATAAATAGAAATATGCAGGCTGCAATTACGTTGAAGCTCTTTTATGCTTCTGAGGTTCAACTGATCCTCTAGTGAGTAAATAGCTGTTGTTGAACCCCGTAATCTAAAACTTCACCTCAGGAAATGACTGCTACAACAAAGAAGAAGAAACAATTGCTTCAGGACCAAGAAAGAGACCAGGAATGATACGATCTTAATTGATCAATTATATATCATTGGAGGAAGATTTCTAGTTAACATAATAGTGAATTGTGTGACTTTCTCTTTCTTTGAGTAATAGTCATCTTAAAGAGTAAAAAGTATGATTATGTACGGTCGTCTGAGAAACAAGCCACTGTGGAACACGGTCTCCATAGTGGAACTAGTATGGACACTCGAGACACTTCTTCACTACATGGTTTCCGCAATTCAGAGTTAATAATAGAAAGTTATTCAAAGAGATTGATTCCCTCTTCCCCCTCTTTCTCTACCTCTCCGCCTCTCTCTCTCTCTCTCTCTCTCTCTCTCTCTCTCTCTCTTCATCTATCTATCTATCTATCTATCTATCTATCTATCTATCTATCTATCTATCTATCTATCTATCTATCTACCTATCTATATATTTCTTTCTTTCCATATGTCTCTTTATCTTACTTATCCTTTTTTTCAATGTATCGTGTCAATATCGTTTTAGTTAATTTTGTCCGTTCCTTTGTTTATTTACTGTATTTTTTTTCTCTGTTTGTCCGTTGCTCTTAAATTAATTTAAAATACTAACCCTTTAAAGACTTTCTTCAATGATTAAGTTGAACGTAACACTTTCACACCACAACAACATGACGTTGTTACAGTCTGCGTCTGTTACCCTCATTCACTTGATCATTTTTTTTTCATCCTTGTTTCTTGTTTGTAGAGCTTCGATTTTCATTCCTGTAAGATGTCTTCAAAGTTCAATTCTAATAATCTTCTATTATTTTTTTTCTCGTTTAGTTTACTCTATTTCTGTGGAGCTCGTTTTCATCATTGTGATCTCACTCTCTGTAATAATTATATGTCCACTCATGTATCTATCTTACTAGTTTTATTACTGTGATTTTGCAACTCTTCTCTGTCCTTCATATTCTTTCGACAACACATTTACTGCTAAGTGTTGTACAATGTGAACACACAGGGTCTTCCTCCCATCTCCTACCCCAGCTTCATGTTTATAATCATAAACCAGCCCATTGTGTTAAGCAAGTATTGAGACTGTGGAATCAGAGAAACCGTTTAGCTCTCTATTATCGGTCCAGCCGCAATATTTGGAGCATCGATAATAAAGCTAGTTCAAACTTGAGGTGACCTCTCATTACGTAATCACCCACCATCGAACGAAAATTCATGTTATTTTTTTTTAAACAAAAATATATATATTTATATATATGGCTAAAAATTCACTAAGGGGTGAATTTAATACTTAGGAAATTATATAAATGTTTTATACTAAATAGTTTCCAGTACCATTTTGCTTCAGTACCCAACTAATGACAATAGAGATTCTTGTTTAATACATAATTTGTGTGAGATATCATTATACTGACACCGAGCCAACCAGTAGGGAACACAATCGTCAGGATTCAAACTTGAACCTTTTGCGTCGGAAGCCGATGTTCTACCCCAGGACCACCGCGCCCCCCTGAGGTTGGTCTGAAGCCAGCTCACTTGCCCTGGGACCGGGCTCACTCAAATGATAGAACGTTCAGCAAAACAAAACCCTTATCGCTCACCCTGCCCAGTCGTAAAAAAGCATTACACCATTGTATAATCAATATCATCTCAGTAAAATGTGAATAGACGAGACCGGGGTCTCAATATACATATAGATAAAAATCATCTGCAGGGTAAGATTAAAACTAGACCCTTGAGGCCGGCCAAAGGGTAATTATTTTTTTTAATGAGTTTTGAGCTCATTTTTTCTATATAAACATAAATCCTCTCTCTGTCTCTCCCTTCCCCCCCCCCCTCTCTCTCTCTCTCTCTCTCTCTCCTCTCTCTCTGTCTCTCATCGATATCCGTACTATGATTGTACGGGCCATCAAGGAATAATTATATATATAACAACAATAGTTGATCTTTACTTTCATAATTATTAATGTTTTGACACCATTGTTTCGAAGGCCGCCATTAGGCCCCTCTCTTAAAAAAACTGTAGCTCACGTAATGATCAATTATTTTTTATCTAGCTCTTAAATTAATTGAACTGTTTTCTTTATTATTTTGCACTAAAACTATAGTATAGTATAATATGATATATAATTATCAGGTTCACTCCTATTTCACCTGTCATCCTTAATAATGTAAAGGTTGGTCTACAGATTTTGGAATATACATCCTCTCACAAAGTGACGACTGGGACTTTTGTTCTAGCATCATTCTTCTTGTGGTTGGAAATGTTGAGTTGGTTAACATCCAACATCAGCACTATATAGGCTATATTGTAGACGGGCTCCAAAACAAACTTCTGACAATGTCATGTGCTGCCAAACACAAGATAGGGCTGGGATACCATGACTCCTGTCTCAGCCGGTCACATTATACTTGCACTGACCCAACCAGCAGGGGGCGCAATCACCAGGACACGAACTTGGACCTTTTGCGTCGGAAGCCGATGTTCTACCCCAGGACCACCACGCCCCTCTTGTGGTTGGTAATACGTTTAAATTTATGGAATGCAAACTTTGTATTGTAACGTATGATTAGGTCTTTGAAAATTAATCTTCTAATCATCATTGTTTTATAGATAGAGAGGTGAAGATGAAAGACTAAACTGGGCATTTGACTCAACCTCTCTCCTGATTTGATCACAGTTTATCATACAGCCGCGGTTTCTTGGTCCCGCGAGAACTTTCAAACAGTGTCAAAAAATAACACGTCGACACCGATTTGTCCTTTTAAAAGCCAGGTAAACGATGCTGGAACATTCACCACATATCATCTTTGGCCGTCGCTGGCGGCGAACTAGCTCAAGTGGTAGAGCGTAAGTCTCCAGATCAGAATGTCCGCGGGTCTAATCCCACCATCGGCAGATTTATTTGTCCGATTTTCTGACCCTGTTACTGGTTGGTTCGGTATCAGTATAATGTGACTGGTTGAGACAGGAGTCATGGTACTCCCGCCCTGTCTCGTGTGTGGCAGCACATAAAAATTGTCAGAGGTCCACAATTTAGTCTATATAGTGCTGATGATAGACGAAGAGCACAGGGGGAAAACGACGGTAGTCCCAGATTCTACGTTTTGAGAAAATTATATTTTAAAATTTGAAAGTCTAAATTTCTGTCACATGATGCCTCTATATTATAAGACTGTGATCGTTTTAGCCAAAACTAGTTATAGAGTAACGATCTTTAGCAAGGGAGTAACTGAGCAATGGGGGTACCTTGAATAATCATTTTTTTGTGATTTTAAAACCAACTTAACTTTGTCTATCGCTGACGGGAGAGGAGCCGCAAAGGGAGGCAATTGACAGCTGGTGAGTTAGGAAAGCGTGATAACTCTGCAGACAGCGTCACAATCTCTGGGATCAACCAGACCCAAGGGGAGTTCCCTGGTTGGTTGTTGTTGTTGTAGTTGTTGTTGGTTCTTGGGTTGGTTTAACGTCCAACAGCAGCACTATATAGGCTATTTTGTGGACGGGCCCCAAGACTGACGTCTGACAATTTTATGTGCTGCCACACACGAGACCGGGCGGGGATATCATGACTCTTGTCTCAGCCGGTCACATTATACTGACACCGACCAACCAGTAGGGAACGCAACAGCCAGGATTCGAAATCGGCACATTTTGCGTCGGAAGCCGATGTTCTATCCCTGGACCACCGCGCCCCCCGGAGTTCCCTGGAGTGAGACCCAGTCTCGAACGTCTCCCGCGCGATCACAAGCCTAGAGGCTGGTAGCCTGGTAACTAGTCTCTAGAGGGACGTTTGGGGGAGGGAGAGAGAAAATTTTTATGTAATAGGAAAGCGTTCTAGAAGTCGTGACCAAAACAGTTTTAAGATTGAGTACATTGATTTTGTTTTTTATTACAAACGCGGGTAGTTTTTAGCCTCAATGGAAAGAACTTTCTCTATAATAAAAAAACACACCATTGATCTGAGTTGCCATTCGCCTTGGCCGACCATACTTTTAGACTTTTTTCGCTTTAAAAGAGAGATAGAGAGAACATGAGATAGAGAGATATAATTATTTTGTGTATGCATGTAGAAAGCAAGAACAAACGCATTAAGCAGTTTAAGAAGAGGGAAAACAGTGTAGCAAGAGAAGAATAATGAAGTCGAACTTAAAAAAAAAAAAGAGAGAGAGAGAGAGAGAGAGAGATAAAGAGAGAGAGAGATTTGGAGAGAGAAAGATTGAGATAGGAAGGACGAGCAAGAGGAAGGGAGAGAGAGGCGTTTGAGAGAAATAAAGAGAGAGCAAGAGAAAGACACAAGACACAGAGACAGCCAGACAGAGACAGAGATAGAGGCAGATATACAGAGAGACAGAGACAGACAGAGAGAGCCAATAAGAGACAGGCAGAGAGTCAGAGTCAGAGAGACAGGGACAGAGAGACAGACAGAAAGACAGTGAGATATAGACAAAGACAGTAAGAGACAAAAACACACACAAAAAAACAACAATATTTTAACTTGCCAAAATACACCCTGCATATATTCCTAGTTACATTTGAAATAGATACAGAGATAACTGATACCATTGTTATGCAAAAAATCTGTTAACATTATTTAACTCTCTGACTTGATCTGGCGCTTTTCGAGTTGTGTTTTCCTTGCCCGATCGATGACAGTTATGAATGTTACAGATACCGACCTTAAACAGACGCTGACTATCTTCCTTTTGCTTTGTCCTATTTTAGACTCAATAGTATCTCATTTCTGAATAATGGAAGTCTTTTGTTACTCTTAAATTACCACTTGCTATATTGGGAATCGAGAAAATTATACGGTACATGTACATAGAAAGCAGTCTTTTGAGCTGATCCACCAAAACCAATGCCCAACTCTCTCCTACGTTCGGTGTTGTCAATGTAACATAATTAACCAGGTCGTTTACAACATTGGCTAGGAACAAAATAATAACAGTGGGTGATTAGTATACTTTAGAATAATCATAGTTATGAGTTCTAACATTCGTAGATTAAGGGTTAAGATGCCCGATAACTTGTTTTGTAATGTGACCGGCTGATTGGGTCTGTGTCCGTTTAATGTCACCGTCTGAGACAGGTTGTGTCTGTGTCAGTTTAATGTGACCAGCTGATTGCTATGACTTCAGTTTAATGTGACCGACTGAGACAGGTTGGGACTGTGTTAATTTAATGTGACCGACTGATTGCTATGACATGCATGGTTATCATATCCAAGTCGAAAAAATGTTTTTTTTTTATCTTGTGCAAAAGAACGACAAGATATTGTTTCGTCTCCCTGATCATGCAACATGGGAAACTGGTAAAGCATTATTTTTGAAAGGATGTGAATTAACACAAATTGGGTTAAAAAAAACAACTATTGACAGAGATAAAGTAAAAAATTAAATGTTGCAATTAAATGAACGGATGCAGCACACGGTCAAACAATTATTTGTTAAGATTATACATTTTATTGTGATTTCTTTGTTGTTGTACCTCGAAGAACAAACACACACACACACACACAAACTCTCTATTTTTCTCTCACGCTGTCCCTCTGGCTCTCTTGCCTTCCTTCTATCTTTATGTCGGTCTATCCAACGTATTTATCAGTTCATCTTCCACGATGGCTAAATGATTACTTTTGCTTGACTCTCTATCTCTGTATATCTGTTTGTTTCTCTATCTCGCTTTGTACCAGTATCTCTGTAACTCTTTATGTTTCTCTGCATCTCGCTCTGTACCTGTATATATGTATCTCGCTCTGTACCAGTACATTTGTATCTCGCTCTGTACCAGTATTTCTCTTTCTCTTTTATCTGTTTGTTTCTCTGTATCTCGCTTTGTACCAGTATCTCTGTATCTCGCTCTGTACCAGTATTTCTCTTTCTCTTTTCTCTGTATGTTTCTCTGTATTTCGCTCTGTACCAGTATCTCTGTATCTCGCCCTGTACCAGTATCTCTGTATCTTTGTATGTTTCTCTGTATCTCGCTCTGTACCAGTATCTCTGTATCTCGCTCTGTACCAATATCTCTGTATCTTTGTATGTATTTCTGTATCTCGCTCTGTACCAGTATATCTGTATCTTTGTATGTTTCTCTGTATCTCGCTCTGTACCAGTATCTCTGTATCTCGCTCTGTACCAGTATCTCTGTATCTTTGTATGTATCTCTGTATCTCGCTGTGTACAAGTATCTCTGTATCTTTGTATGTTTCTCTGTATCTTGCTCTGTACCAGTATCTCTGTATCTTTGTATGTTTCTCTGTATCTCGGTCTGTACCAGTATCTCTGTATCTTTGTATGTTTGTCGCTCTGTACCAGTATCTCTATATCTTTGTATGTTTCTCTGTATCTCGCTCTGTACCAGTATCTCTGTATCTTGCTCTGTACCAGTATCTCTGTATCTTTGTATGTTTCTCTGTATCTCGCTCTGTACCAGTATCTCTGTATCTCGCTCTGTACCAGTGTCTCTGTATCTTTGTATGTATCTCTGTATCTCGCCATGTACCAGTATCTCTGTATCTCGCTCTGTACCAGTATCTATGTATCTCGCTCTGTATCAGTATCTCTCTATGCATGTTTCTCAGCATCTCAATCTGCATCAGTATCTCAGTATCTCGCTTTGTATTAATATCTTCGTATTTCTGTATGTATCTCTGTATTTTGCTTTCTATCAGTATCTCTGTATCTTTTTATCAAAATCACCATCTCTGTATCTCTGTATCAGTATCTCTGTATCTCTGTATCATTATCTCTGCACCTCTCTGTATGATTCTCTCTATTGAAGAAAGGAATGTTACAATTGACAACAGCTACAAATATTTAGGCCCGATAATAGATTCTAAGTTAAACTGACATGCTTGTTTATTGATTGTATAATTATGTAAAAAATCAAAGGCTGTACCTCTTAAGAAAACTAAAATCCATTAATAAAAAAATTTATTGAAACTTTATTTTACATTGCAAACTACATAAAGCTTGATTTTCTTTGCTCTTCTAAAAGATAAGACTAGAATAGATAGAATCATGAAAAGAACAGCTAAAATAAATAAACTAGAACTACCACCTTTCATTGATCTTAATGAGAGTCCACTGTTGAAAAAAATGTCTAGGTGTAACCAAATACACCAAATATGCACTAAACCAGGAGTTTAAATTTGCTACATGCAGCGGTCGCATGATTACAATAGCTCATTTGTAAAATCAGGCTCACGGCATCTGAGGAATTCATCATAGAAAAGCGGTGTGTATTCGAGCTTGTAGCAGTATGATGTGTGTGTGTGTGTGTGTGTGATTGTGTTTGTGAGTATAAATGACAAAAGAGAGTGAAGTGAGGTAATAGAAAAAGTTCACTTTTTTCTATCGACGTTGGCTATATTGTACTTTAATACTCTTTAGAAGGTAAATTATAAAAAGAGTTCACGTATTAATTGTAGACAATTATTCTTATTACAATCATGTTTTCTGTTTCTACAAAAATTTGTATATTTTCCTTTACGTGTAACCATGTGAAGTTTATTATAATAATATGTGTCTAATACATAACATGTCCAAGTCGATATTCCCTCAAAGGGACAAATTAAGATTAAATTTACCTTATCTTAATAACGTATCTTATTTTTGGCTCCATCTGTCGTTGCCACTGCCTCTATATTATAATCTCTTTCATTGGAATAATAAACCCAACCTTCATTATCTTTTAGCAATTTCATTGAATAACGGAGGTGGTCAGCTCTAACCCTATCGTTCTTCAGCAGATGGACATTATGAAGTAGACCAACCCAACCACGACTGATGCTGTTAATTAAAACAAGCAAACGGTCACTTATGAAACCTGGGGCTGGTCACTAACCTGGACTGGTTAGCGCCTTCAGACTGGGGACCCATGGATGAGCCCCACACTGTGTGACAGTGACCACTCACTCAGTGGCAGCAGTATTAGACTACAATATTATTACTTCGCAGGTTGTAGGGCTTTGGTGTTCCAGGGACGGGTTGAGTTGAGTTGAGTTGGTTAACGTCCAACATCAGCACTATATAGGCTATATTGTGGACGGGCCCCAAGACAATTGCTGCCACACACGAGACAGGGCGGGGATACCATGACTCCTGTTTCAGCCGGTCACATTATACTGACACCGACCCAACCAGTAGGGAACGCAACCGTTAGGATTCGAACTCGGGACCTTTTGCTGCAGTATTGGACGACAATAATATGTATTACTTCATGGGGTGTAGGGTCTTCGTGCTCATTGACGGGACTCAGACTATAACCACGCACCCAGTTGCTGCAGTATTGGACGACAATAGTGTTACTTCACATGCTGTAGGGTCTTGGTGTGTGTTCCAGGGACGGAACACAGACTATAACCACTCACCCAGTTGCTGCAGTATTGGACTACAATAATATTACTTCACAGGCTGTAGGGTCTTCGTGTTCAGGGTCGGGACTCAGACTGTAACCACTCACTCAGGACTGCAGTATTAGACTACAATAATATGATTGTTTTAGGGATGACGCCAGCCGCAGTCGTTCTTACACTCATTCTTACTGCCTTGCACCCCATCCCCATAAAAAAAATTAATATGAATGAATAAAAAATTGTAAAACAATGAAAAGTCTAAAAAAAGTATTGGTGTATTGATTAAGATGCATCAAATCCAAACACAGATGTAAATAAATACCGGAATTGAAGGAAATAGATGTGCAAAAGGTTTAGAACCACGGTTATATACAGGCAGAAATAGACGTAAGTATTTAACTAAGGAGTTGTAATTGACGTTCTAATCGTATGTGTAAAGGAAATGAAATATGAATTAGTAACTATTAATACTATTGACAAAATAGTGCTGAGATGGTTCTGAGGCAAAGTAAATACAATTTTCTCGTGTCGAGGCGTGATCTTGATGACTGTAGCATGAAGACTATATCAACCATAACACCGCTCTACAATAAATAGCTAATGAAGCGGGCAGACAGATAAATATAATACATAAATGGGTGCATATATTAATAGACAAATAAATAAATAGACAGTAAAATGATAAATAAAATTGCTATGTTGGTAGGTAGATAGATAGATAGATAAATAGATGGATAGATAGAATGATTGATAGATAGATAGATAGATAGATAGATAGATAGATAGATAGATAGATAGATAGATAGATAGATAGATAGATAGATAGATAGATAGATAGATAGCTAGGTAGATAAATAGATAGACAGACAATAATATTTGCATAAATAGTGAGCAAAAGATAGATAAATAAGATCGATAAGATAGATAGATAGAGAAGTAGATAGGTAGATATATAGATATATACACAGATAGAAAGATAGAGAAGTAGAATAAATAGATAGATAAAAAATAATTAAACACACACACACGCGCACACACTCACACACTCACAAACCTAGATAGCTAGCTTGATGAGACATATTGGGCAAAATATTCACGCATAAACAAGTTATGTGGATGTCCTATGTGAATTTGTTTAACAATTTATTTTCCCTCGTACTGTTTACAAACACTTTAATGAAGGGATTAGGCTTGCCTCAAATATTTATGCTTCGGCTTTGATTCAAATATCCCATTCGTTGGAATGTTTACTCCAAGCCAGCAGAAACACCGTCTCGGCCTCCGGTTATGCTGGTACACACGAAACAAAACCGCCTTGTCCAGTTGAAATTTTAAAAAATTCTGAAAATTCTAAAATATTTTTACAACGTTATTTTAGGTTATGTGGTTTACTGGGTTTTTTGCAACATTTTTGGATTAGTTCCTTAGTTGGGGCTTGTTTTGGTTTAAATATGGTGTTGTATACGTGTCTTAGATGTTTATCTCTCGTTCTCTATCTCTTTATTTCTCCATTTGCTATTAGATTTTTCTCTTTTCTATCTTTATTATTTTCTAGCTGTCCTTTCCTCTTCCTCTCTCCTCCTCCTCATCTTCTGTCTTTCTCTCCGATCATCACGATTTCTTTCTCCCCTCCTCATTATCTCTCTGTTTTACTTTCTATTTATTACTCTTCTTATATTTCAACCATTTCTGTATACAATGCTATGTATTTCCATTTTTTTAAAATTTTACCGAGTAATATAAATATCTCCAGTACGCTCCGTATTAAAAAAAGTTTAATTTAATCTTTTTGTCTGCCAATTGTGTCTTTATCTTTCTTTATGTCTCTACCTCCCTTGAGTTATCTCTCTCTCTCTCTCTCTCTCTCTCTCTCTCTCTCTCTCTTTCCACCCTTTTACTCTCCTTTAAAAGTTTTATATTCCTAAATGGGTCTCATCTATTTAATACTATATAATAAAAGTTAAGGCGAGATTCGAAGCAAAAAGGTTAGTGGTTTGAGCCCTTGCGATGTCACCCCGTACTGGTTGGGTCGGTGCCAATTTAATATGACTGACTGAGATAGGAGTCATGGTATCCCCGCCCTGTCTCGTGCGTGGCAGCATGTAAAACTATGAGAGTTCAGTCTTGCGCCCGTCCACAATATATCCTATAAAGTGCTGATGTTGGACGTAAAACAAACTCAACTACTCAACTACAACTCTCTCTCTCTCTCTCTCTCTCTCTCTCTCTCTCTCTCTCTGTCTTTCTCCGCCTTTTTTACTCTCTTTTCAAAGTTGTATAAATTATACCTAAATGGGTCTCATCTATTAGTTTAATACCATATAATAACATGTTATTAATCTCAACATATCTTATTCCGTCTCCTCTAGGGAGCAATTTGAAAGGTAAGTTTTCCCCTCTGTATCAGTGTGGGGAAGTTTTGTAGTATTGATTTAGTAAATCTGTTACTTTGAAGGGTCATC
>RQTK01000221.1:448686-451186 GCA_003991915.1 Elysia chlorotica | reverse complement strand
GAAGCCCGTTTATCCGGAATCCGTTATTGGGGCTTAGGAAGCATTGGTATAGTGGACATACTTGCTTTCTCCCAAGATCGTGGGTTCGAGCCCCATTCTATCCGCCGCATTTTCCGATACTAGTTGGGTCGATTAAAATGCAGCGGGAAAATTGCGGGTATCCAGCCTGGGAATCCCAATGCTATATGTACTATTTGATACATTTCCTCAGGGCAGAGCTTTGCTTTTTTGAAACCGAAATATATATACTCTTATATTCCTCTGTGGTTCTTAGAAGGGAGGCCTTACTTATTTCAACCATCAACCAATTTCTCATTGTGATTTATTTGATTAAAAAGAGTCAAGTCTAAAGAAAGCTTAAATAAATACATTAGCGATCATTTTCGTTTCTGTCACTGTACATGCAAGTAAAAGAACACAGTACGCTACAAATTACTACGCGATAGCTAGACGTGTTATTTTAGCGCAGGCAGTGGAGTGGGTCGGTGATTATTGATACGTGTAAAAGCTTTTGACGTGTTCATAATTTCTAGCGTACCGCTTTTGTTTTTCCTTAGTTCATAATTTAGTTCATAATTTCCCGCCCGTTCATGTTAGCAGAATTAGGTGGTTCTCTAATAACAAGAGTTGTTTTATTGATACGTGTAAAAGCTTTTGACGTGTTCATAATTTCTAGCGTACCGCTTTTGTTTTTCCTTAGTTCATAATTTAGTTCATAATTTCCCGCCCGTTCATGTTAGCAGAATTAGGTGGTTCTCTAATAACAAGAGTTGTTTTGCACTTCATATTTTGCTTTTTAAATTTTTTGATTTGTCTCACTATTTTTTTTTAAATTTTCTTTAACTTTGTCTCTGACCTTGTCTCTCCTTCGCACTCTTGTCTGTCCAATCCACCCTGCCTCTCATTTTACCTACCTCTTCAACTCCCTGCTTCCGTCCCTCTGTCTCTCCGAATCTCTCTCTATTGCTGCATTATAAAATTGCCAGAAATGAGTCTTATGGCCCGTCCACAACATAGCATGTTATAATGCTGACGGTGCACGTTTAACAACGAACTAAACCTCAATCCCCTATCTCTTGGAGAGCAATGGCCCCCATCCCGTGAAGATGTTTGCGGAGAATCTTCGGGATTCTTCAACACTTGGCATGCTGACGTGCCCCAGGCGTTATGTTCCTCATCCCAAAAACAAGGGTTAGTGTAGCTAGCAGAATGTTAGCTGTTGATTTATATTATGTAAAGAGGTACTTCGGTGTTGGAGTTAAATATGACTGGTTTGGACATTGCATTGTAAAGCGTTAGTCTTAGGGCCTGTTCACAATAAAGCCAATATAGTGTTGATGGTGGACGTTAAATCAACTCAACAACAACGGGTCCGATTACATTCTTACATGACTTGCTTGCTGTTTAGTCAAATTGTTGACCAAGTTTCTTTCACTTTAAAAATCACATGTTAACTCTACCTTCAAGTATAATTATGTCAGGCTATATTGGACCGCGTAGAGCAATAAACAGTTAGCGCGCAGGGTTCAAATACTCTTAGGCTGCTGCTAAACCGAAAATTATTTTTCTTCATAAAATTGATAGCATCAATACCACGTTTACCACTACAAATATATTTTTTTTCTTTCGGAAATCAGCTGTTTTACTCTTTACAAGAAAATACACCCCCTTAAAAAAAAAAAAAAAAAATGAATAAATAATAATAAAAAAAAATTCCATCCCCAAAGTCAGATTTTTAACGGTATTATCACTATGATATTGCGAAATTAGAATCGGTTCCCGATTCTGGTGTCGACTCGGTTCCCGATTCTGGCGTCGACTCGGTTCCGAGTGCGGCCTGGTTGAGTGCCAGCCTAGCCAGAGGTGGAGAGCAATGGCCCCCATCCCGTGAAGATGTTTGCGGAGAATCTTCGGGATTCTTCAACACTTGGCATGCTGACGTGCCCCAGGCGTTATGTCTCTCATCCCAAAAAACAAGGGTTAGTGTAGCTAGCAGAATATTAGCTGTTGATTTGTTTTATGTAAAGAGGACTTGAAACTATTCGGTTTCGGAGTTTAATATACCGGTTTAGACATGGTATTATTGTCTTGTCTCGTGTGTGACAGAATATAATATTGTAATGCGTAAGTCTTGGGGTCCGTTGACAATAATTTATAGCCAATATAGTGTTGATGGTGGACGTTAAATCAACTCAACAACAACGTGTCCAATTACATTCTTACTTGACTTGCTTGCTGTTTAGTCAAATTGTTGACCAAGTTTCTTTCACCTTGATAATCACATGCTAACTCTACCTTCAAGTATATTTATGTCAGGCTATATTGGACCGCGTAGAGAGCAATAAGCAGTTAGCGCGCACGGTTCAAATACTCTTAGACTGCTGCTACATTGAAGATTATTTTTCTTCATAAAATTGATAGCTTCAATAAACAACAACTACAAACTTTTTTTTTCGGAAATCAGTTGTTTTACTCTTTACAAGAAAATACCCCCCCCCCC
>RQTK01000221.1:431007-447374 GCA_003991915.1 Elysia chlorotica | reverse complement strand
TCCCCCCCCCCCCTCTTTATCCCACACCCAGTAGATCTACTCACCCAGCCCAGCACTCACTCGCCCCAGTACTCACACCAAGCCGGGACGCGCCTCTCCGTGTGTCCCCACACCTCCCCCGCTACAGGCCGACTTGTTGCTGGCGGGGCCAGGTTGGTGGTTGGTGGCAGTGTCGGGGACAGTAAATAACTAAATTGTTGTCTGCAGGTGCGCGCATTAGATCTATATCGAGCCTGGATAGCCCTGATCTCATCGGTAAGCTCTTTTAATTTTATCTCTAGCTCAAGTAATTAATTTGTGGATTTTAGATTGATATTTCGTGGTCTATTATCGAAATATGTAGATTTTAGATTGGTATTTATAGCCCAGATCTCATCGGTAAGCCCTTTTATCTCTAGCTCAAGTAATTCATTTGTGGATTTTAGATTGATATTTCGTGGTCTATAATCGAAATTAATTTTTTACATTTTAGATTGGCACTTTGTGATCTATAATCGAATTTTAGATTGGTGTTTCTTGGTCTAAAATCTGCAAATTAGACAACTATGTAAATTTTTTATTTATTTATTTATTTATTTATTTATTTTTTTTTACATATTTTACTATTGCGGTGATAATTTGTAATTTGTAATTAATTTGTTGATTTCAGATTGATATGCCGTGGTCAAAATTATTAACCTAAATTTGTAGATTTTAGATTGATATTTCGTGGTCTATAACATAAATTTGTAGGTTTCAGTTTGGTATTTCTTGGCCAAAAAGCACAATTTGTAGATTTTAGATTGGTAGTTAGTGTGGATAGTTGTATATGGCCTATATTTAGTGTGCTGAAAGTAAAACTGTTGCTGTATAGCATTTTCCATATCTTAATTTTACGGTGATAATGTTTTACTTCTCTAAACAGGTTTGTACATTCGAAGTCAAATAATTTAATATCTTTTTTTTCCCATCCACACTTGCGCATTGTATAACTGTAAGAACACCATTAAAATCCCATGCCCGAATTGTGTATGTATACAAATAATAGTTTTTGATGTTTAGTAGATCCATACATCATACTAGTCCATGAATAGATCTCAGCAAACAATGCTAAAATAGAAAGATAAGGTGTTAAAGATATTGAGCAAAAAAAAAAAAAAAAGCCATACGTGTTTTTATACAACTACATCTTTTAATTAATTTTATGTGTTAGTAAAACATTTTAAGCATCTTTATCATATTGCTGTAAACATACAGGCAAATTAAGAGATAAGAAAACGTAAGTTGATGAAGCACATAGAAAGTGGTGAGAAAAACTACAAATCAGACGTACCAGTGAAATTGAAATAACTGCTAAACTTCTGAATTTTCTGTACCTAAAGTCGAGGGGGGCGCGGTGGTCCTGGGTAGAAAATCGGCTTCCGACACAAAAGGGCAAAGTTCGAGCCATGGCGATTGCGCTCCCTACTGGTTGGGTCGGTATAAGTATAATGTGACTGGCTGAGACAGGAGTCATGGCATCCCCGCCATGTCTCGTGTGTGGCCGCACATACAATTGTAAGACGTTAGTCTTGGGGCCCATCCACAGTATAGCCAATATAGTGCTGATGTTGGACGTTACCAACTCAACAACTCAACAACTTGTACCTAAAGTCGACAAATTTTATTAGCGAATATGCAAGTCTATCGCTATATTTTTAAAGACTTTGATGTTAAAAGAGAACATGCAAAGATAGAGTGAACATCAAGAAGCCAATTCCAACTGCCAGGATTACATAGATATAATTGTTAAAATTCATAAAATTATTCTCTGTGCGCAGAGCAATTTTAAGTGAATCAAACTATCACATTCTTTTTGGTGTTTTCGAAACAGATAGTCCCACAGTTTTTTTTAACGCAAAGGTTATTCTAAACACATTTCTAGAGCGTACATCTCTACGTAAATACGGAACAAACTGGACTCTTAACAGGATAAACATGGGCTGCTTAAATACTGATTGTTTTTTTTTTTTACCAAGTATTATTATATAAGAAATGAGAAGAAAGAGAGAGAGAGAGAGAGAGAGAGAGAGAGAGAGAGAGAGAGAGAGAGAGAGAGAGAGAGAGAGAGAGAGAGAGAGAGCCAGAAATGAATTCGAGGGCCGAGAGAGAGGCACACTGATGGATTATTTTGAAGTATACGAAACTATGACGTTTACATAGGAGAACAAAACATACTCTCAGATAGAATGTTTAGAGAAGTAGAAAAAATTGTGCGTTTAGGATTGAATTTACCAAAAGGCCATTGAGAAAAAAGATTTTAAAAATTTCTGACTATAAAAGGCAATAAGAACTAAAGATATAGGCTTGTTAATATAAATCCATTTGTCAGTATTGATAAAGTGAAGTTGGTCTTAAAATGCTCTTAGGCATTTCAGAGGTGGTCGACATTTCTTTCTTAGCCGCACATTACTTTAGACATGGCTCAAAACCCTCAGCCACCAATTCCGTGCTAGGTGACACGGGGGGTGCAGAAAAAAATCTACCACACCCGGGATCGAACCCAGCACCTTCACTAACGTGGTTTAACTCACTAAACATTGCACCAACAACAAACCCAAATTGACAACCTAAGGATAGCCGTTGAAAGATCGTTTGATCGACAGGGCTTTTGATCTTAATTTGCTTTTGTCAAACAGAGGCTTTCATGAAATAAAGGCCATTTAGTGCTTTCTTTCGTCTCTCCGCACTGCTACTTTTTTAGCGCTCCAAGATCCAACGCCAGATAATTAGAAATGATTTTAATTTGAACACTAAAGTTTGTACAAACCATAAACTAAAAACGCCTCTGTAGTAAGTCCTGCGTTATATTATGCGAAGTTTCAAGAAACTTAAACTAACATATTCACCAGGACAACTCAGAGTTTCGGACTATGCAACTATCATCCTGAGTATCAACATAAAACAAATCTAAAATAAAATCAATACAATCCTAGCCTAAAAGAAAAAAAAAACCCAGCGAAATAAGTAAAATTCCTTTTATTAAATCACTATTCGTGGTGTTTTTGTCGTTTTTTCTTCCCAGTTGCACTGATTATTTTTTAAAGTAAAACTTAATTAAATTTGGTTAATTTCTATGAAACGTTGGGCTGACTGTATGACACTTATTGATTAAAAATATCTGCCTGAAAGACAGCCATGAGATGAAACATATAACTGATGTTAATGAAAAACTAGTTTAATGGTTGGACGGCCGAGTAATTTCTTTAAAATTGAAGTTCATTTACGTTCGGTTTATTTCTACCGTTTTTTTTTTGAGATTTAAAAAAAAAAATAAAGCAGATTTTCTTTTTGTATTGCGTGGTTTTTTAAATATAAAAATGAAACATATTATTACAAAAGAAAATTTATTTATTGCCCTATACAGCTAACCCACAGCATGTTTACAAACTAGATCTAGGACGGTAAGTACAACGCCGGTGTAGCTTAAGATTCCACGTAATCATTCTTATTCCCATATTCTTAGACGAGTTCTAGGCTACCGCGTCGTTAGACTTTCGGTCGCTAGTAAATAACATATTTCATTAGAACGTAAAGCAAAGCGAGACAGAAATGTACAATACAATACGGTGTCTGGCTGAGACAGAAGTCATGGTATCCCCGTCCTGTCTCAAGTGTGGCAGCACATAAAGTTATCAGACGTCAGTCTTGGGGCCCGTCCAAAAATATAGCCTATATAGTACTGACGTTGAACGCTAAACCAACTCAACGAGGTACATTATTTAAAAATGGTTATTAATACTCCAAAGCATGGCTTTAACCCACCCATGCGCTGCCGTAGCGTTGTCTATAGAGGGAGGGAGAGAATTCTCTCCCGCTCTCCGGGTTTAAGGTCTCCTAGGTTTCCCAGGAGGATCCTATATGACGACAGGCGCTGTCGTAGCGTTGTCTATAGAGGGAGGGAGAGAGGGAGGGAAAGAATTATCTCCCTCTCTCCGGGTTTAACGTCTCCTAGGTTTCCCAGGAGGATACTATATGACGACAGGCGCTATAGAGGGAGGGAGAGAATTATCTCCCTCTATAGACAACGCTACGACAGCGCCTGTCGACGCGGTAGCCTACAACTGGTCGTAGCGCAGCATGGGCCTGGCCTTTAGCGGAACCTGAGCGGGCCAACGTGTGAAAGAGGATCTAGGTTTCCACCCGAGGCCTCCTTAAAAACAGACCAAGTCACAAAAATGATAATGCAACATGTGTAACAGTGATGCACCTGTAATAAAAAAAAATTCGAGAGCTAGTTCAGATTGATACTTAGAGAGCAATGTATGTTCTGCCTACTCAGCCTTCAGTGCAAAAAAAAAAATGATCTAACTATTTCTACTTTTGAAATGAAAATAATTCACGTGAACTCTAAATGCAAATGTTTGTCTACTTCAGTGACTTTGCCTGCTATTTTAAGCAGCCTCGTTGTCACCAATTATGTCTATTAATAGCCACTAATACTAATAATAGAACTCTGGGGTTGCCACCGGCCTTGCAACCCATGCGGAAATCACCGATGTCCTTATGAAGCTCCTTAAGCACGAAGTTTTAAAATAATCTGCTTGCTCATTGGCTCTGTGAGTCTTGGCTAGAGCTCTGTTTGGATCCTAGTGCAGATTCCCTCACCTACCGCATTCGGTCTTTCTATGGGCCCGTTATAGCAATGCATGTAGTGTTCTCTCTCTCTCTGTCTCTCTGTATCTCTTTCTCTCTCTCTCTGTCTCTCTCTCTCTCTTTCTCTGTCTCTCTGTCTCTGTCTCTGTCTCTCTGTCTCTTCTCTCTGTGTCTGTCTCTCTGTCTCTTTTCTCTCTCTCCCTCTCTCTCTCTTAGAGAGAGAGAGAGAGAGAGAGTGAGAGAGAGAGTGTGAGTGAGATAGTAATATGGTTAGACCGATACTGCTGATCTTCGAAATCTACTACTTGGGTCAACCAAGTGTGCACTTAATGCTCTGAATAATTAAAGATAAGATCAAAAGAAAGGGTTTCCTCATGAAATACAATAGTGTAAGTAGATTCTTATATAGCATGATTACAAGGTGATGTGAACAAAGAGATTAAAGGAGGGAGAAGGAGAGAGAGAGAAATCGAGATATAGAGAGAGGGATAGAGAGAGGGAATAAACTGGTTTAGCCGATATCGCTGATCTTCAAAATTTACTACTTGTACCGGTTAAGTGTGCACTTTATACTCTGAATTATTCAGTCACTTTAGATCAACCTCACGAAGTACAATAATGTAACTAGTTTATCATATAGCACGATTACAAGGATATAGAGGGAGAGAGAAGTGGAGAAAGAGATACATAGATAGATAAATAGAGAGGCAGAGAGAGAGATAGAGGGAGGTAGTAATATGGTTTGGTCGATATTGCTGATCTTCGAAATCTAATACTTGGGCCAACTAAGTGTGCACTTTATACTCTGCTTTATTCAAAGTCAAATACGATCAAGAGAAAGGATTTCTCACCAAATGCAGTTAGTTTATTATATAGCATGATAACAAGATTGTGTGAACAAAGAGATAAAGGTAGAGAGAGAGAGAGAGAGAGAGAGAGAGAGAGAGAGAGAGAGAGAGAGAGAGAGAGAGAGAGGAAAAGACGAAGAGTAATATGGTTTTACCGATATTGCTTATCGTAAAAATTTACTACTACAAGGCTTAGCAGGCCTTTACAATATGCATTATTACACCAATAGAGATAAAGGGTTGACTCAAACAATACAACAGTTTTCGTAGGTACAATGCAAGTATTCTCTGCACTATTAACAGATTAGAGAAGATTGATTTTCTCAAACAATAGAACAGTTGCTATAGATCCTTAATCGCCTACGGAGTAGTGTGAAAAAAGTAATAAAAAGAGAGACACAGACAGAGTGAAAGAGAGTGAGAGAGAGATAGAGAAATAGAGAGAGAGATAGAATGAGACAGAAATATAGAGATATTGAGAAAGAGGTAGATAGAGAGTAGACTGGTTGGATCATTAAACATCACATACAATGAACACCGCCTACTAGTGAAATAAAAAGGGAGAGAATTAGAGAAAGATAGAGAGAGAATTAGAGAAAGAAAGAGAGAGAGAATTAGAGAAAGATAGAGAGAGAGTACATGGGTTTGATCGTCACACTTACAACCAACATGGCCTATGCGAACACTTTATACTCTGCATTATTAAAACATTAGAGAGAAAGGGTCCCCCTAACACAATAGAAGGGTGTTAGTGCTATTGCAAATAATTAAAGAGACAGACAAACAGGCATACAAAGATAGAATGAGAAATAGACAGCAGAGAGAAAGAGAGAGAGAGAGAGAGAGAGAGAGAGAGAGAGAGAGAGAGAGAGAGAGAGAGAGAGAGAGAGAGAGAGAGAGAGAAAGAGAGAGAGAGAGAGAGAGAGAGAGAGAGAGAGAGAGAGAACTATACAAAGGTAATATAGAGAAAAAAAAAAGAGAATTAGTAGAGGGCTTTACACATAGAAGAAAGAAAAAGAAGAAGAAGAAGAAAAAAAAGAAGAAGAAGAAGAAAGAGAAGGAGAAAGGGAGGCGGAGGCGCAGACTGAGGTGGATAATGAGAAGGAGATGGTGGAGGAGGAGGACCAGGAGAAAAAAAGAAAAAGAATGTTTATAGAACTTTTAGTTTGTTCAACCATTTTAAATCTTCGCCATCCTTCAAGTCATAGTCAATTAGTTCAGAAAATTAAAAACAGGACCGCCTGTTCAGGAACTCTATTTTATCCCGCCAATATTGTGAACATATAGCTTTACATGATCTAGACTAGATAATAAAGTATGCAATATTTCTTTAACTACAACCCGATTTGTGATGTATCGAACACCTGTATGGAAACTTATAATTTCACTTAATACGATCGGTCGCGGTGTTAGTTTAGTCGCTAGTGCTATATGTTGACAAAAAGAGTCCCTGTTGATAAGATATTGTGTGAAGTCTACGTGAATTATTATTATTAATAAACGATTGACATACAATAGGAACACACTTCATTGAATCAACGTCACAACTTGCATGTACAAAAACAACAACAAAACACTAAAAGAAACAACAACAACAACAACAACAACAACAACAACAACAACAACCAAAGAACAACCACAACAACAAAGCAGAAACGCAACTATGCATGTATACCCAGTTTTACTCCGACTGGTGTCTCTGGCATCTTATCGTGATTGCGCCACTGACACACAACTAAGATTGACTTAGTGCTATTTGCTCTTAACTCAGATTGACTTAGTGCTAATTGCTCTTAACTCAGATTGACTTAGTGCTATTTGCTCTTAACTCAGATTGACTTAGTGCTATTTGCTCTTAACTCAAATTGACTTAGTGCTATTTGCTCTTAACTCAGATTGACTTAGTGCTATTTGCTCTTAACTCAGATTGACTTAGTGCTATTTGCTCTTAACTCAGATTGACTTAGTGCTAATTGCTCTTAACTCAAATTGACTTTCTCTTACGTAAGATTGACTTAGTGCTGTTTGCTCTTAACTCAGATTGACTTAGTGCTAACTTCTCTTAACTCAGATTGACTTAGTGCTATTTGCTCTTAACTCAGATTGACTTAGTGCTGTTTGCTCAACTCAAATTGACTTGTTAGTGCTAATTTCCCTTAACTCCAATTGACTTGTTAGTGCTTATTGCTCTTAACTCAGACTGACTTACTGCTATTTGCTCTTACGTAAAATTGACTTAGTACTATTTACTCTCAACTCAGATTGACTTAGTGTTATTGAGCAAATCTAATGGTACTAAGCTACTAACTCAGATTGACTTAGTGCGATTGAGCAAATCTAATGGTACTAAGCTACTAACTCAGATTGACTTAGTGCTATTTCCTCTTAACTCAAATTGACTTCGTAGTGCTAATTGCTCTTAACTCAAATTGACTTGGTATTGATAATTGCTCTCAAGTCAAAAAAGCGTCTATTGATCTCTCTGGGGGATTATTAGCTCAGTGGAAGACATGCAGCTCAGAGAGGGAAAAGATACCTAGTTTCCTCTGCTTTCTGGTACATTTTCTTTGGTGTTAAACACTCAGCGTAAGCTTATTGTGGGTGAGGTGCATCCAGTAATAAGTTAATGTAACTTTTCATCCGCTCCGAGATAGGTTGATTGGTTGGTTGGTGTATAGGTTGCGTACCGTTCAACTTAAACGAGAAGGCTTCACCGCACCTGAGTCCCAAGTCTAACCATCTGAAGGTCCAGGATTCGAACTTTAGCTGGTTTCCTCGTGCCCATTATGTTGTCTTTGTGAGTAGAACGGGAAGTTAACATTCCATCTGGGATTAAATATACTTTGAAATGGTCCTTAAAAAGTCATAAGTTCTCTATAGAGGGAGGAAGAGAATTCTATCCCTCTCTCCGGGTTTAACGTCTCCTAGGTTCCCCTGGGGGATCCTATACGGCGACAGGCGGCGTTGACATAAGACAAAAGATCAGGAGGAAGGCAAGACATGATAGATCCTATGCTGGTTTATTCTACTACTACGAGGCTGGTCCTCTTATGTGTGGGGTTCACTGCTTTTGGAGGTTCTAAAGTGGAAAGGGGGGATAGGTTGAGACAGATAAGACAAAGCATCCTTTCTACGCTGGGGGGACGGATAAGGTTAGGTTTATACATTTAATTTTATTTTTATGAGTGAGGCGGGAGATTGAAGAAGTAGATGCAACTGGTATGGCTGCATAGTTAAAACCGGGATTATTACCTTATTGGCATTCTAATTTAGTATTGTTTCCCCATTAAAAAGTCATAACCACACTCAAATTGATAGATACCTACTCTTCTGCCCTTAAGAAAAAGAAAAAAATGCCCACCACCTGCAGTGATTGATTGCTTTATTGGGAATCCCCGCAGGGAGGTGCAGTTTTTGGCCTCAATCAGGACGTCCGTCTTGGGGCCCGTCCACAATATAGCCTATATAGTGCTGCTGTTGGACGTTAAACAAACCCAACCAACCAAACCAACCAGTTCGAGTGCAGCGTCACCAATCTGCTAAACTTTTGCATGGACCAGTACTAGTTCAATCTCACTTTTGTGGTGAGAACTCTTCAACATCTGTCGCGTTTGAACATATTCGTTTTCTCATGGTGTTTTTTTAATCATGTTCGCGGTGGTGGCTTACTTTTCAGAAGCTCTATAGCCTTAATTTACACTGCATTTTTTAAAAACTAGCTCCTTTGTGTGATTAAGCAACAATCATATTTTGGGGCAGTCAATATAATACAGGTTCAAGCAAATTCATATATTTTTTAGTTTTTGTTTCATATAGATAGAGTTATTTCCTAAATTAATTTTTAACTTCCAAGACGTTATTAAAAATGTTTAAAGAAAAGTGCCTCCAGAATTGATCCAAGTATAAAAAAACCACCAAAAAACCCAACACCAACAAAACAATAACAAACAAATAAAAAATGATCTCTTGCCTTTAATTGAATTATTTAAATAAACAAGTGTTCAAATCTAAGAAAACAACAACGAAAAAGCCCATGTCTAATATAGGATTTTATCATGTTCATCATAGAACTCAACTAGCATCAAAACTGATAGAGAAAATCATTCTACAAAAGTGGTGATGATAATCCTTCCTAGAATCATAAGCCTGTGGGCGAGATTGGAATCCCCAAAAACGTTCCCCCACACGTTTTGTTGAGATACAAGTGATGCCAATTCGGTGGCCCCTGCGGCATCGGGGCTAGCAATTAACGCGATTTTCACATTTTTTAAAAAATATTTCGCTTGTAATGAGCTCTTGGTACAAGTGTTGTGACATTATTTAAGAGGGAATTTGAGAGGTCTGGCAGCGACAGAATCATTAGGATAGAAATACTCAAATAAACATGAGAGGTTGGCTTGCAGCTTGTAGAGTGAGTTGAGTTGAGTTGGTTTAACGTCCAACGGCAGCACTATATAGGCTATATTGTGGACAGATCCCAAGACTGACGTCTGACAATTTATGTGCTGCCACACACGAGATAGGGCGGGCATACCATGACTCCTGTCTCCGCCGGTCACATTATACTGACACTGACCCAAACAGTTGCAGGGAATGAAAATATGACAAAAATCTGCCAATTAGATGCAATTAGATGCGCGGATATCATGATCTAGAGACCAATGCTCTACCACTTGAGCCAGTTCGCCCCCCTTAAATCATGTAAAGCTTTATCTCCAACGATCTTTAGGGCATGATCAAAATTTCCTCAGACCTATCTGTTTTTATTTCTTTTCATGGTGAACATCTTTAAAATTAAAAACCACTGGGCCTGATGTGCCTCAGGTTGAAGCGCCCTCCATCTTCTTCCATAAAGTTGTTGCATTTGTCACAGAATGGAACTGACAGGACATAGAAGCTCTCCCAGAAGATTTGCACAACTTCTACATCGGTAAATCGTCTAAATCCCCATATCCTAGCCGCCTGCCCTGTAGAGGGCTAGAGTAAAACGAAGCCAAAACTGAACGGGATAAAGATGTGCAATTGGGGATAATTATATTGCAGGTGTTAAAACCCCGGCGAGTTGGTGTCTGGGCTACCAGGACAAATGCTCCACACATACAGCAGGGACGTTTGACAAGTTCAGGGAGGTTGAGTTGAGTTGAGTTGAGTTGATTTAACGACCAACATCAGCACTATAAAGGCTATATTGTGGACGGACCCAAAAACTGACGTCTGACAATTTTACGTGCTGCCACACACGAGCTAGGCGGGGATACCATGACTACTGTCTCAGCCGGTCACATTAAACTGACACCGACCCAACCAGTAGGGAACGCAATCGCCAGGGCTCGAACTCGGACCTTTTGCGTCAGAAGCATTTGTTCTACCCCAGGGCCACCGCGCCCCCCGTTCAGGGAGTTGCACACACAGGGGCTTGATAATTATGTAAACAGAAAAATTCATAGACTATATATTTAACCTTAGACATAGATTATTTTCCGTTTAACGTTTGCGTTTTGGTGATTAGTGTTACAGAAAAGTTAAAAGTTTCCACTCACGTCCCACCATTATTTTATCTCTGAAAGAAGGTAAAAAAAAAACTCTCTTAGGCGAAACCTGAAAAAATCATCTATACGTCATCAAGGTTTTAAAATACGAAGCTGATACAATTTAATATGGATTCTACGAAGAAACTACACCAACCTATCAAGTGTTCTAGCTCTATATAAATCAATAATTGTAATAATGGTATCATTAGACATTAGCAACGAGCGTTACCTAATGGTTTCTGATGTTTCCAATGAAACGCGTTTATGGTGATCGTTGTACGTTGCCTGTCGCCGGATAGGATCCCCCCAGGGGAACCTAGGAGACGTTAAACCCGGTGAGAGGGAGAGAATGTTGTCCGTTGCAAATTAATGTCTTGGTCTTTATAGCTACATTCTCTAATAAAGGTTTATAGTTACATTTTCAGATAAAGTTATACAGCTTCATTCTCTGATAATTTTCTACAGCTTCATTGATAAAGGTTTATAGCTATATTGTCTGATAAAGGTTTATAGCTACATTTTCTGATAAAGCTATACAGCTACATTCTCTGATAAAGTTCTACAGCTTCATTCTCTGATAATGTTCTACAGCTTCATTCTCTAAAAGAACTTTACAGCTACATTCTCTGATAAAGCTATGCAGCTTCATTCTCTGATAAAGTTATACAGCTACATTCTCTGATAATGTTATACAGCTTCATTCTCTGAAAGAACTTTACAGCTACATTCTCTGATAAAGCTATGCAGCTTCATTCTCTGATAAAGTTATACATCTACATTCTCTGATAAAGTTATACAGCTACATTTTCTGATAAAGGTTTATAGCTATATTGTCTGATAAAGTTTTATAGCTACATTCTCTGATAAAGCTATACAGCTTCATTCTCTGATAAAGTTATACAGCTACATTCTCTGATAAAGGTTTATAGCTACATTGTCTGATAAAGTTTTACAGCTACATTCTCTGATAAAGTTTTACAGCTACATTCTCTGATAAAGTTATACAGCTATATTCCTAGATCCTTTATAAAGTTATACAATATCCTTTTTTAAAATTTATACAATACCCTCTCTAATAAAGTTCTAAAGCTACATTCTCTCATAGAGTGAAACAATGCATTCTTTAATGCAGTCATAACCGACGCGCGTCAGTGATTACAGAGTGGTTAAAGTATTAAAAAGGATAAAAAAGCATGAAAGCTCTCCGTGTAGAGTTAAGCTTAGACTGTGTATGCCCAACAACAGATGGTTAATTCCGATAAGAAGCTTGTAAAGTGCTCATAAATTGCCAGTCTAGTGATCTGAATCCATACACGGCTCATAGATTAATGTGAAATGTTCATACACGTTGAGTTAATGGTTTTCTTGAGCGAATGAAACAAAAGGAAGCAAGATTAGGCAATTTATTGTACAAATACAGAGAACAACCCACAATTAATGCCAAAGCAAAGTATTATGAAAATCAGCTCATACATGAGTAAACAAGGGTCGTAAAATAGATTGGGCGTTGTGAAAATTATAGTGCACGAAAAATGAACAGAGGAGGAGAAAAAAAGTAGAGAAGAGGGGGAGAAGATCGATGACAAATACATAGTAAATCGATTTAATAAAAAATATAGTTGAGAGATGGAAAAAGAAGATGGAGAGAGAGAGAAAGAGAGAGAGAGAGAGAGAGAGAGAGAGAGAGAGAGAGAGAGAGAGACAAGATTTACCTGGAAAAGAGTGCTAAAACAGAGATGGCACAACCCCCGCATTCCATTTTTCCCCTCTGATCAATATTTCTTTTTCTTTGTGACTGCGCTACTGTGTCTCTGGTTACCAAAAAGCTCTGTTGTTCGTTATTTTTCTATTATGAATTAATTATCACTTCGGTTATTTTGTTCGTCCTGTATTTAATAAGGAACATCGTGTTACACGCCCGCCCGCTCCTTGATAAGTGGGGCGCGGTGGTCCTGGGGTAGAAAATAGGCTTCCGACGCAGAAGGTCCGTGGTTCGAGTCCTGGCGATTTCGCTCCCTATTGGTTGGGTCGGTGTCAGTTTAATGTGACCGGCTGATACAGGAGTCATGGTATCCGCACCCTGTATCGTGTGTGACAGCACATACAATTGTCAGACGTTAGTCTTGGGGCCCGTCCACAATATAGCCTAAATAGCGCTGATGGTGGACGTTAAATCAACTCAACTCTCCATTACACGCTGTGATGTTCCCAGCTTATGTGCAGCTGTGGTACTTAAGAGACAGAAAACTAGAAGATATACATAATATACTGTTTCTCAGGAGACATTAAACTAGAAGAGATATTCCTTCACGAACCAAACATGAGTCTTAACCAACTGTTTTCTTAGTGAATGTATGAACTGGTTATTTTCCCTTCTCCGTCACAGAAACTCTACCCACCTTCCGTCGAGTAGCAAAACGTTTGCCTTTGATTTTCAGGCTCTCCCCGAATAACATCCAACGTCTATGCAAACAGTCTGTAGGAGAGAAAGATATTGCGGAAGGTAGAGAGATGGGAAGAACAGAAAGAAGGAGAGAGAGAGAGAGAGAGAGAGAGAGAGAGAGAGGGAGAGAGATAGAGAGAGAGAGAGAGACAGAGAGAGAGAAACAGACAGAGAGAGAGACAGAGAGAGACAGAGAGAGACAGAGAGAGACAGAGAGAGAGACAGACATACAAATAGACAGCAGGCAGACACAGAGAGAGAGATAGACAGAACAGAGAGACAAAGACAGAAAGATGAACAGAACAGAGAGAGAGAGAAAGAGAAAGAAAAAGATAGAGAGAGGAGGTAGAAAATTAACTGATTAAAACAGTCTGAAAATTGCAAATACAAGCAAATCTTATAACAACCGTAAGAACAAAAAAATCACTACAAATTTGCAAACACAAAGTTATAACATTAGAAAATAACGCTTTACCCCTACTTTTTCTAAATACTTTTTTATATTAATTATATTTTTGAAAATAAAAATGTCAATAAAAAAACAAATAACAGAATAGCGAAAGCAGCGTACTGCTTCTTTTAATAGTTTATAG
The DNA here is from genome assembly GCA_003991915.1 of Elysia chlorotica. Lineage (NCBI taxonomy): Eukaryota > Metazoa > Mollusca > Gastropoda > Plakobranchidae > Elysia > Elysia chlorotica. Next base: position 433,345 of record RQTK01000221.1, on the reverse strand, counting down.
GGTAAGTGTTAAAGCTGAAGATTAGTTTCTCTTTCGATTAATTTAGATCGCTGAGTTCAAGTTTTCCCACCCTCGATTAACTAATTGTGGTTTCCATTTCCAAATTAAACCCAGGGTGACGATTGTGTGGCCCGAGCACGTCATGTGGATGGCAGCTATCTCAACACTACTTTTCTTTGCCTGTCTGTCTGTCTGTCTGTCTCTCTCTCTCTGTCTCTGTCTCTCTCTCTCTCTCTCTCTCTCTCTATCTCTCACTGTCTCATGTTTAGAGTCTCTATCTTTATCGCTGGTAGTCCAAGGCTTATACCTCTTTTGTGTGTGTCTCCTTGTCTCTCACTCTCACTCTCTCATTCACTAACTCACCCTCTCTCACTCACTCACTCACCCCCTCTCTCCATCTCTCACTTCCTCGTGTTTAGAGCTTCTATCTCAATCGCTGGTAGTCTGTGGCTTATACCTCTTGTGTGTGTATCTCCTTGTCTCTCACTCTCACTCACTCATTCACTAACTCACCCTCTCTCATTCACTAACTCACCTCTCTCACTCACTCACTCACTCACTCGTTCTCACTTACTCCCTCTCTCCATCTCTCACTGTCTCTCTCTCTCTCTCTCTCTCTCTCTCTCTTTCTCTCTCTCACTGTCTCATGTTTAGAGCTTCTGTCTCTATCGCTGATAATCTGTTCATATCTTTTGTGTGTGTGTATCTCCTTGTTTCTTTCCCACTCCCTCACTCACTCACTCTCTCTCACTCCATATCTCACTCTCTCATGTTTTAAGCTTCTGTCTCACATCTCTTCTGTGTGTGTGTGCGTATCTCCTTGTCTCTCCCTCTCACTCTCTCTCACTCACTCACTCTTTCTCCCCCACTCACTCTTTCTCCCCCACTCCCTCCCTCTTTCACTCTCTCAGGTTTAGAGTTTCTCTATCGCTGGTAGCCCATGGCTCACACCCCTTCTGTGTGTGTGTGTCTCCCTGTCTCTCTCTCACTCTCTAATTCACTTACTCACTCTCAGTCATTCACTCATGTTTATAGCATCCAGCTATATAGCCGACAATCTATCCACGTTACCTCTTTGCCTTTTCTTTGTGTCTGTCTGCCTCTGCCCCTCTTCTATCTATCTTTCTCTCTATTTCTAAATCACACTGGGTGTTTCATTTTGTCTATCTGTTATGCCTCTCAGTCAGTCTTTTTCTCCCCCCCCCCCCTCGGTCTGTCTGTCTGTCTGTCTGTCTGTCTGTCTGTTTTTATTCCTCTCTTTCTCTCTCTTAAACTGTCTCGCTCCTGTCTCTCTTTCCCCTTCTCTCTCTATCTTTCTCTCTCTCTCTCTCTTTTTCTCTCTCTCTCTCTCCTTCCCTTGGTACCTCCGACCTGGGCCTCTATTTCTATCCCCAGGATGAATGTACTGACAACCCCAAGGGCACGGCGTACTCGTCGCCGAATCTCATTAATTCTGACACATTGATTTCCTTCTCGATAGTGCCTTTAGTACCCTTTCTATGGCTTACACTCTCTCCCTTATATATATTTACACAAGATTTTTTTCTCCTTTTTCTTCTCTCTCTCTGTCTCTCTCTCTGTCTCTCTGTCTGTCTGTCTCTCTGTCTCTCTCTCTCTGTCTCTCTCTCTCTCTTTCTCTCTCTTGGTACCTCCGACCTGGGCCTCTATTCCCATCCCCGGGATAAATGTACTGACAACCCCAAGGGCACGGCGTACTCGTCGCCGAATCTCATTAATTCTGACACATTGATTTCCTTCTCGATAGTGCCTTTAGTACCCTTTCTATGGCTTACCCTTTCTCCTTTATATATATTTACACAAGATTTTTTTTTCTCCTTTTTCTTCTCTCCCTCTCTTCTCTGTATGTTTCCGTCTCTATTTCTGTCTTCCTCTTCTTCTCTCACGCTCTCTCTTTTCTTTCCTTCTCTCTCTCTCTCCCTCTCTCTATCCCCTAATGTTTTTATTTCCCACTCGAGAACTTTACACATACCTAATCAAAGTGTATTGGTGATATTCTTGGCCACGAAACACTTAATAGTTTTATTTCAGGAGGTTTATTGAAGTCGCTCGATCTCTTCCTAGTTAACTGTCTAAGCATTTTCAAACAGAACAGCAGTAAGCTTAGTTTATATAACACTGATTTGACGTTTACAGTCAGGATAAAAAAAAAGTGATTTAAAAGTGTGCACCTCATAAGCAGAAAATTAGTGCTATGCCCTACCAGGGTATTGCACTCTCTTCAGAAGTCACAATTGTCTGTGATGTAAGTTAGTCTACCGAGCCAAAAACCCCACAAAACAAAACAAAACAACAAAAAAAACAACAACAACAACAACAA
>RQTK01000221.1:417020-430982 GCA_003991915.1 Elysia chlorotica | reverse complement strand
CTATCTATCTATCTATCTATCTATCTATCTATCTATCTATCTATCTATCTATCTATCTATCTATCTATCTATAATAATAATAATAAAATTATTTACCTGTCGCGACTCCGGAGTTTCGAGCCGTAGCTCTCCTCAGGCGTATCTATCTATCTATCTATCTATCTATCTATCTATCTATCTATCTATCTATCTCACTCACCAACTCTCTCTATCGCGCACAGTCTATGGCTCAATCCCATTCTCTCTAAGTTTCTCTTTTGTTCTCTTGTATTTTTCCTTAAAATAGAGTATGTTGCACCCACACGTTACCTATATGCTCCTCCCTATCTCCATTTCTCTCTCTCTCTCTGTCTCTCTGTCTCTCTCTCTCTCTCTCTTTTTCGCTCTGTGTCTTTCCCTTTATATGTGTTTGTGTGTGTGTGTATGTCTATCTGCCTTTCTATGCGTCTTTTTACAATCTCATCTTTTACACACACGCACACACTCTCTCTCTCCACCTCTCTCTTTCTGTCTCTCTCTCTCTCACCCTATTTTTAAAGCATACTGGATGTTTCATTCTGTCTATCTGTCTATTTACCTGTCTGCCTGTCAGTCTCTTTCTTCCTACCCCTCTGTCTGTCTGTGTGTCTGTCTCTATTACTCTCTTTCTCTCTCTTACGATGTTTTTTTCGATCTCTCTCTCTTTGTCTTTCTGCCTATCAGTCTGTCTCTCTATCTGTCTGTATTCCTCTCTTCATCTCTCTCGTACTCTGTCTCTCTCTCCATCTGTGCTTGTCTCTTTATTCATTTGTCTGTCTATCTGTCTGTCTGTATTCCTCTCTTCCTCTCTCTCGTACTCTGTCTCTCTCTCCATCTGTGCTTGTCTCTTTATTCATTTGTCTGTCTATCTGTCTGTCTGTATTCCTCTCTTCCTCTCTCTCGTACTCTGTCTCTCTCTCCATCTGTGCTTGTCTCTTTATTCATTTGTCTGTCTATCTGTCTGTCTGTATTCCTCTCTTCCTCTCTCTCGTACTCTGTCTCTCTCTCCATCTGTGCTTGTCTCTTTATTCATTTGTCTGTCTATCTGTCTGTCTGTATTCCTCTCTTCCTCTCTCTCGTACTCTGTCTCTCTCTCCATCTGTGCTTGTCTCTTTATTCATTTGTCTGTCTATCTGTCTGTCTGTATTCCTCTCTTCCTCTCTCTCGTACTCTGTCTCTCTCTCCATCTGTGCTTGTCTCTTTATTCATTTGTCTGTCTATCTGTCTGTCTGTATTCCTCTCTTCCTCTCTCTCGTACTCTGTCTCTCTCTCCATCTGTGCTTGTCTCTTTATTCATTTGTCTGTCTATCTGTCTGTCTGTATTCCTCTCTTCCTCTCTCTCGTACTCTGTCTCTCTCTCCATCTGTGCTTGTCTCTTTATTCATGGGATCAAAATAGAGAAAAGAGGGAGAAAAAAGTTTGTTTCAATTTCATACTAATTAATTTCCCCGGTTCTTTCCTTATATATATTTACACAAGATTTTTTTCTCCATCTTTTCTCTCTCTCTCTCTCTCTCTCTCTCCCTCTCTCTATCCCCTAATGTTTTCATTTCCCACACGGGAACTTTACACATACCTAATCAAAGTGTAGTGGTGCTATTCTTGGCCACGAAACACTTAGTAGTTTTATTTCAGGAGGTTTATCGAAGTCACTCGATCTCTTCCTAGTTAACTGTCTAAGCATTTTCAAACAGAAAAGCATTAGTTTATATAACACTGATTTGACGTTTACAGTCAGGACTAAAAAAAAGTGATTTAAAAGTGTGCACCTCATAAGGAGAAAATTAGTGTCATGCCCTACCAGGGTTTTGCACTCTCTTTACCAAAACAAAACAAAACAACAACAACAAACAACAACAACAACAACAACAACAACAACAACAACAACAACAACAACAACAACAACAACATCATCATCAACAGCAACAACAACAACAACAACAACAACAACAACAACAACAACAACAACAACAAATAAACGCTATCGAGTAAGTAATGAGAAACGGTAATTGAGTTATTAAATGGGAACAAAGAGCGCATAAACGTACACAAAATAAGACCAGAGATAAAATCGAGACGTCTCACAAAAAAGCTCACAATGTTATTGGTAGACAGAGCTAGCGTGAGGCGTGCTCACTATAATTCTTCCTTGATATTAACTCGGTTGAGTAATGTTCAGACTGAGTTTTTACTATGGGTTTAAAGAAGGAAGGAACCGCCTTAATTAGTTTAACCTTTACGCAAAGTTCTCCCCGTAAAATCTCTCACTATTTCACCCTCTATGGTGATACTATGACGCTTTTGTTCCTTGAACACAACTCAGATGGAATGTTGTTAGGGTATCCAAGGCTTCTTATAAAAGAAGGCATGGTAATCAAATTGAACCGACTGAAAATATTTTTACACACTAAAAGTACAAGTGTTTTTTTTTCTTTTCCATAGCGCGATGCGAACAATTCAGTTGTTTATTATACTTTGAATTCCATTGCAAACCTCAGCCCGCTTCCGAAGCTCTGTGGGTGGGCGTAAAACTAAAAAAATTAACAGTTTCTATATTAATTTTCAGTAGACCAAAACCACCACGACTACCTCAATGAAAAGAACGACTGGATAATACGTTAGTTTAGATCGATAATATGGACTGTGTGGTGGCCGTAGTGGTTCTCATAGTAGTTAGGCTCTGATGTTTTATTGCCATCTTTGTTTTTCACTTCGTTTTTATCCTTATCCAAGAACCAATCTATTTCTCTCTCTCCCTCCCCCTCTCTATATCCTGTCTTGTGTAACTGTTTCATTTAACATTCTGTCTCTCTCTTCACGCCTATCTCACTCTCTCTCATCTCTCATTCTCCCCGCCACTCCTTCTTTCGACATAAATCACCCTTTCTTATTCACATCAATATTTCAATCTCTGTCTCTCTGCGTATTTTGTCTATCTCCCTCTCCTTCTTGCTCTCATAGCCTCAGCACTCCATCTGTCTCTCCGTCTCTTTCTCAGACTGTCACACACACACACACTCTCTCTTTCTTCCTGCCACTCCTTCTTTCGACATAAATCACCCTTTCTTATTCTCATCAATATTTCAATCTTAGTCTCTCTGACTTTTTGTCTCTCTCTCTCTCTCTCTCTCTCTCTCTCTCTCTCTCTCTCTCCATCTCTCACTCTCTCAACGCTAACAAAAAACAAAGTACACCCTTTCACCCCAGTGCCTGTAAAGGTCTGTAATGGAGTGGGGTCGCATGTGGCCATAGGGCACCCACATCAGTACTGAAGACCTGAACTCGGCTAGGTCAGGGTGAGTTGTGTTTCCTGGAGTGCTTGCTCAGCTGTAGAGTCCCCAATAATTATTGTCATCTATTGAGCATCATTAGGTTTGCGCGGATTTAGCACTAGTTTTTTAGAGTTTTAAATCGCTCTGATAAAGACTTGAATTCCCAATTAGCCAATAAACAACATAAAAAATATAAAAAGATAAAAACAGCACTGAATAATTTTTTTAGTTAAATGTTGAGGACTTTAACAAGTATGCCCTCCGGGCGTTTTTCCGTAAAAATAAGGAAAGTATGTTAACATAAAAACTATATTTTTCTACAAGAGAGGGAGCATTAGAAAAGGCCACACATTCCTTCAGCCAAAGTCCGAATCTTGAACTTCACAAATTCAAGGCTAATGTCAATCAGTCAATATGAAATCTTAGACGAAGTTTATCCACATAGAGGAAGAAAATGTAAAAGATAATTTTTATCCTCTGCCAAAGTTTGAACCCAGGGTCTCTCAAATTTATGGCTATTACGAAAACGCTGCACCATAAAAATGACATTATGTTTCTTTAGTGTTAAAGACTGTGTATAATTTTATCTTAGATCCAGAACCTTTTGAACAACAAAAAAAGCTTCAAGCACTTGGCTAACTACGTTAAATTATGCTTTTTAGATTGAGGAAAGCAGTGTTTAGAATCTGTTATGCGTAGTTTTAGGATTCGAACACCCAGAAAGCGAAGCAAAATGGCGCCGTCCCGTATTCTACTATACTAAACTTAGGAAAACCGCAAGACAACAACTTGAAAGAAAAAAATGCATAATCATTTCTCTCTCTCTCTCTCTCTCTCTCTCTCTATCTCTGTCTGTCTCTCGCCTTTATGTCTCTCTCCCCACTTTGAGTCTTTCTCCCCATTCTCTGTATCTGACTCTCTCTCTCTCTCTCTCCCCCTCTCTCTCTCTTATCTGTATTTTCATTCCTCTCGATGTAAGAACTCGCAGTGAAACATCGGAACTCCATTACCAGTTTTATTGATCTGACTATATACGTGTAGACTGTATATCACACCAGAAAATCAAAAATGTCAAACAAAAATATATAGACATGTTCAGCGCCATTCCTTTGCACTAAATCACATTCAATGCATGATTAAAGAAGAGCAAGCACAGGACAGATGAAATGCCACACATATACGCAACCGCGTTCATTCGTTCCTCCGCGAAATTAAAGGAAAGCAAAAAACTACTATGGAAAAAGTTATGCACTGATCTGCACTAGCATTCATTCGGCAAACCTAAATGATAAAAGTCATTGCTTTCTATGGAACATTTTCCACAAACGTACATCTAAATAAACCATGGGGGGGCTTACAAATAGATCGAGAAAAGAATATGTGTAATACTATGTATTGCTAGTTGTTTGTGTTATGTGCCCTAGTTGTCTAACCGCTGTGTGGGCTGGGTCTTGTCTACACAAAAATGTCTACCCCATGAACACCGCGCCCCCTGCCGAGTTCATGGTGTCGTCTCCAGTCTTTCATCCCAAAAAGCGAAACATCTCCACTGGTTTTGAATATTTCATGATGTTTTGGGAACAGCACAGATGCGTTTGGAGTTATGAGTTGGTTGCAGGTTGCAATGTTTAGACTAAAATGCGTATAAACATTAAACCTAATCTTTAATGTTGTTTTATTTGTGTGTTTTTTTTTTTTTTTTTTTTTTGGGGGGGGTGACTTATGTGACATTTGAAGATAACAAACTGATATGAGCAGTTATTTTTTTACGTGGGTATAGCATTTAAAGGAAGACCGATTAAACACTAAGATTTTATAACTGTGGTTTTGGAAAGGGTCCACCAATAATATTATAGCACTTGATCAATGGTAGAGCGTGAGGCCAATATTCGGTAATTCGCACTAATTGACCGGATCACTCTCACAGTCTGAGTATTATGTACTTGAATGGGTCAGAAGTTTTGGGATGCGTGTTTTATAGCTGCAGGTCAACTGTCAGATGCTAGTTGTGAGCCCGATCACCAGTGTTGATTTGTTCCTGAGGTCCAACGATTGTAAATAAAACAAACCAAACAAGTTTATGAAACAACATGTACAATATTGAAGGGACTCATGGGAGAGGCTGTGTTTTGAAGAAATTTAATAGTGGAAGGCGAGAATGCCAAGCTGGGTTGCATGATAAGGGAATTTAAGTTGAGAAGACTACAAGGCAGGACAAAAATATTGATATAGAACCTTGAATCATTTTTTTTCTTTTTTTGTGTGCCTCAAAGCAACAAACAAATTTTGAAAGCATTAACCATCGTTCTTTTTTTTTCTTTTTTTTTGTGCCTCAAAGCAACAGAAAAAAAAATTTGAAAGCATTAACCATCGTTCTTTTTTATCTGTGATTGTAGAGACATGCCCACAAAGAAAATCTCTGCGTAGGCGAAATCCCCAAACTGACGTTTCTGTCTGTCTATTCCTTGTGAAGAGGTTTCGAAACGTCTAGCTGCATTCTCCGTTACTTTTCACATAAGGCTTTTAGCCGTTCTCTGAACATCCTAAGATCTAGATCTAGATTTAGCGTCGATACGGCTCTTCCTCTTGACATTTCTGACCTGGGTCGTCCAAATATTTCTAGTAATGCTTTTTGTTATTATTCATTTATACGCGATGTTCTTCATGATCACAGACTCTTTAAATGGTTGCTTCGTAAAAAGTTAAGAATATTTTTACCTTTTTTAAAGCCAAATAAGAAAATAATTTCGTCACTGAAAAAAGAAAGGTTACGTTATTGTATATAAATTTTGCTTCGTAAAAAGTTAAGAATATGTTTACCATTATGAAGTGTTTTTTTTAAAGCTAAATCATAAATTTATTTCCTTACTGAAAAAAAATGTTAAGTTAATGTATATAAATAAAAGAAAAGAGTGTGTGTAACAGACGCTAAATAATTGCTTTACCTACACTGTAATAACCAGGATGATGAACTAAACAATCAAGTGGAGACTACAGACTAATCTCCTAGGAGAACGTCGTTCGAGGACTCCTCAGGGAAATTCTTCAGAAGCTCAAATGAAATTAAAACTTTTCCTCGCGATGACAATTATTTGTAATCTGGTTTAACGACATCTGCAGACAAAATTTAGTGCAGTATAGTCGATTCAACCAACCCCGGCCGAAGGCACCCAGAGTTGGCTTAAAATGCTCGTATTGAAAATTCTAGTCCAAAAAATTACGAATGAAATATTAATACTTGGAATTTACCCGTCTTTTGAATGGATTTTTTTCAAACGCATGAATAGTAGTTTTGCCAAAGGGAAAAATTAAAAAAGATCCAAAAACGGTTTCTTTGTTGCTTTTTAAAAAGGATCTTTTTCAATAACAGTCTACTTTATAAGTATATTTGTATTACATGTATTTCATTTAACAACTTTACTGTTGTTGTATTTTGAAATGTTAAATCAATTAGAACAAGAAATATAAATTCAAGGTGAAGTTTTCTTATTATTTTAGCTACTTTGTTGTTTCAAATGCGGAAAAATACGGATTTTTTTATAAACAGAGCGTTGAATAGCTTTTTTGAAACAACCATAAAAGAAGCATTTAGAAAGTATCAATTTAGAAAAGAAGTTCAACTCATAAAGTGCAGAGATTGTCAGAATAGATTTTTAATTACATAAAGTATTACTGCACGTCTTTTCTATATACAAGGCTGGATAAGAAGGTGGCGCCCTGTAAAATTGTAACGCACAGTTTAAATCAAATATCGATAGTGCATGTATTATTTAAAATTCATAAGTCGGTGTAAGCCTGGCATTGAGACCTAAATAAATAGAAAGTACTCAACTATTCAAGGATGTGCATTCTACCATCAATTCCAATTGATCTTATAAAATTGAAGTCTGAATTTTCTCCAGTTTAGAGGCCTTTCGTGATAAACGATTTCAGGTCTACAAAATATTTAATTAAGGTAAACCAAGGAATTTCTAGAAAATCTAAATAACTTTGACTATCTTCATATAAAAGATTTTCAGACCAGAACAAGCGTGAAAACTCTCTTTCCAAACATATTTCATCGAATCTTTCTCATTGAAAATATGAGATATATGAAATATATCCTGAAATATGAAATATCCTTGTTTGTATAGACCCTTTTGAGCCACAGACTATGGAAGATATGTAGTAAACATCATATAGAGTATATTGAGTGGGATAGCCTTAGGGTAGGTCTGTCAGTGTCTCCGTGACTTATGACTTTATGAATGTCTCTGTCGTTCTTCATAACGAAATAAGCCGGGAACACGTTAGGGGTGTGGGAGGGTGAGCAATCATAAGCTTCGGGTTACAAACCTAGACACTGAGACATCAACCGCTGTCACATTATTTGGTTGGGTCTACAGGTTTTGGGGAAGAGTGTCGTATATTCTAATATTCACGTTCGTAGGGGAAAGCATAATTATTAAGGATCTTTTAAAACTAATAACCCATGATAGCCCTTTTATGCAAGTTTAAACTTGCAGGGTCGAAGTTTGGAGTTCTATACGAAGTCATACTTCAGTGACTTTGCCTTCCATTTTTGGAAGCCTCGCTATGATAGAAAACTTAGTAAATTGAATAGTTGATCCGCTTTTGCTAATTTTTTGTTTCTTTTCTATGTTTTTCAGATAAACCTATATATACGACCAACAAGGTGGCAGATTTACGTAGAAACTATTTTCAACATTCGATTTGAAGGGAAGTCTTTTCACTTGATTTTTTTACAATGTGATCTAAATTTAAAGACAAAAAGTATTCTATTCATCCAAAGCTTCAAATTCTATATTTTTTAACCAATTAAACGTTTCACATATACTGGCAAGTTCGAAAGTCAATAGCACGCATACTTTCTTATAGTTATAGAATCTGAAACGATGCCTGTACCTTCCACCGGTGTTCCGTGAGACAAGCACCAAAACCTCCACCATGGATGATATTGAAGAAAAATGCGAGGACAATCTCACTGACTCCGACTCCACCCCAGTGTTGCCAAACAAGTCATTCATTCTCCCGCAATCAAAACCATCTCCGCTAGTGGGCACTTCTGGAGGAAACAACTCGGATATTTCGGGCTCAGCGTCCACTACCAACAGCACATCGGCAATAAACTCGTCTTCACCATCAGCGCCATCATCATCTTCTTTATCGGAATCGTCAGCAATAGGATCACGCGCTCCATTCCCGACAGAGCCGCAGTCGGCGCCGCCTCAAGACATACACAGCCGGGGTCATGGGGAGCCAGACTCAGGGCCGGCCTTGACTGGTGACGTCACCGCCCAGGGGGGCATACGAGGAAACCAGAGCGCGGACAGCCTAATTGGATCCTCGCCCGGACAAATGGCGAACGCAAATTCAACGCCATCTCTCTCCGCCAGCTCTCCACCTCTGCCAATATCATCACCAACATCATCAACGACTCCGTCATCTGCAAGTTCCCCAGGCGATGCAAGCCTAATAGGATCTTATAACAACCCGAAATACCGGATTGCTCCGTCTTTATCTTCATCGCCGCTACCGTCGAGCTCATCGTCGTCGGCGCCGTACAAGCGGATGCCGCAACTCCACAAGCTTGAGAAGTGAGTACATTGTATTGTCCATCGCGCGTGAAGCTCCGTGCCTGGGGCGCTGTTTGTGGTCCGTCCAATCTGTTGTCCAACCAGCAAATTAGCCCAGTTCTGGCTTGTCCTGTAACTAATTTGGCTAGGGGGGGGGGGGGGGGGGGGGGGGGTTTGTTGTGTGTTTTGGTGTTGGGGGGGGGGGGGGGGGGGGGGTTGTGTCGTTGTTCACTTGTTGCTTCAGGTCAATCTAATTTTCATCTAGACCTTAGGTCGAATTATTTTTGTGGCAGTGGAAAGCGTTTGTCTCAAAATCTGATTTTCATCTAGAGCTTAGGCCGAATTGTTTTTGTGGCAGTGGAAAATTGTTTGTCTCACAACCTATTTTTGGCAGAATCATTGTGTTTGTATTTCTATTTATATAGAGATGTTCCTATGTTTTGTCCCGGCTAACGCTCTCTTATATTGCTTGCTCTCATGTATAAAGTATTTTTTTTATTTCGAAACTTTTGTTTTCACTATCCTGTCCTTGAACATGGCACCACTTATAAGGCCATTGTTCAAAACAAAATAACCACCACGCAGGCTTTTAAACAAAAGGTTTTACGTTACAAAAAGAGGTTATTATCTGAATAGTGATGGAGCCCTTTTAGTGCAAGGTAAGATGAAAAACGCTTTCCCTGACAGTAGCTGTATATGGTAAACGTATCCTCACTTAAGATGCTTTAGAAAATTACGCCAGCAGAGTAACCTTAGGGAAAATTCCTACTAGGAGAGTCAGTATCCGCCCCTTTTGATACACAAGTTTCGGTCTCCGCTCCAGAAGCAAGACACATTTGTTATTTTGTCATTGTTTGAAAAAAAGATTGAATTACTTTTTTTTTTTTCACGTCTTTGCATTTTTTACCACGATTTCTGTCTCTTACCTTAAAAAATGTCTTTAATAGTCCGAGTATGAAAGGAGAGAAAATTTATTTAGAATTATTGTATTCGTAAATTTAAAAAAAGGCTTTGTTACGCATTTCCACTTTACTATCTGAAAATTGCCTATTACTTTGATCATATTATTCAGTTCAACAATCAACTTCAAAGCAGAAAAAGGAGTGGACACAGAATAGTTTTGGGAGAAAGTACAAGGTCTCTCTATATCTCTCTTTCCTTTTCTTTCTTTATTGGTCTGTCTGTCTATCTTTCTTTCTCTCGCTTTTTACTTTGTCTGCCTGTCTGTCTGTCTATCTGCTCGCTCTCTCTCTCTCTCTCTCTCTCTCTCTCTCTCTCTTTCTTTGTATTATAATCTCTGTCTCTTCTTCTCACCAGGCCATGTTCTTCCTTTTTTCTCCCCTTTTCTCTCTTACTTTTAATTACATTGTTTCAAATTGTTTATTTCTTATCGAACTATCACAACAGTCTAGCTTCTCCGCGCGATTTAGTCTCTGCTCTTGTCCTGCCCTACACTATTGTCAGTACAAACAAATAATCTATATAAACATACAGAAACAAACAACGCAACTTCAAAACACAACAATTATGGAAGGAAAGCGATCGTAACGATCCTCCAAGCATTGTACTTGATGCCTGAAATCTTTTCTCTAAAACTATCAGTATTATCAAATGAAGATAGAATGGACAGCCTGAGAAGCATTTTATGCTGTGAAATCTCCCGGGGACCACTGGCTGTTTAGCAAGATCCCCAGATGTCCGTGGAGAATATCCCCCAAGATCTAATGATTGCTCAGGCGGAGATAATTGCGCTGAGTATCTGGGGCAGCTCGCAGGAATTGCTTCCCTTTGATCCGTTAATCTACACCGGAAACTTGCTCTGATGGGCGGGGCGCGGAGAGAGAAGGCAGCTCTAATATCAAAACATCTTTGGGCAAAAAAGTGCATCTTTCTCCTTCCATAACTTCTCATAGATCAAAAGAGATTCCTGTACAGCGACGTGTCCCAAGACTTACAGTCTGACAATTTTACGCGCATCACACATGAGACAGTGCAGGGATACCACGACTTCGATCTTACTTCGTCTCATTATATAGACACCGACGCGACCAGTAAGGAAAGGAATTCAATGTAAAAAATATCCCCAATCCTGGGTTCCAACCGAGCTACCTTCCAATTTGGGATCTCACATGAGACAGTGCAGGGATACCACGACTTCGGTCTCATTCAGTCACATTATGCTGACACCGACGCAACAAGTAAGAAACGAAACGCGATGTAAAAAATATCCCCAATCCTGGGTTCCAACCGAGCTACCCTCTAATATGGGATATCAAAACACTACCAATCTCAGATGGGGAGTTTAAAGTCCATTTGTACTGCGACTGATGTCTGAGTCTAAAACTTGCTTGTAAGTGTAAGTTTAAGTTTAGTATTACATACCCTTAAAATGGAACACATTCATAAAAATATTGGAACATGCAAAGAAAGAAACTAAACAAGAACAACTGTGAAGATACAAAAAAAACAACAACAACAAGAGCAAAACAAATTTAAAGTATAAAGCATATTACGATCTTAGTGGTTTATTTAACAAATAGAGACAAATCTATCGAGGTTAAGTGGTTCAGAAAATACGAAAAGACTAAGCATCTAAAGATGTGTATCATAACGACATATTTTTAAGGCGACAGCGTATTTCGAATACAAATATTAATCGACCAGATACATGGTACTCTTAATTCTGTTAATCATCATCAGCATTATCATCATCATCAGTATCATCATCATCATCATCGTTATTGCCATCATGATTATCATCATCATCATCATCATTATCATCATCATCATCATCATCATCATCATCATCATCATCATCATCATCATCATCATCATCATCATCATCATCATCATCATCATCATCATCATCATCATCATCATCATCATCATCATCATCATCATCATCATCAACTTTTCATAACAGTCATAATTCTCGTCATCTAGCGCTCATGAATTTTTTGATAATTTAACATTTCTAACATTGTATTTCGAAATTCATAGTGATTATGTAGCTACACCTAGAAACATAAAAAGGATAACCATCTCCGTACAAACACCAAGCTTTTCACTGAAATCCTAACAACACCCTTGGGATTCTTGTGATAAAAAATTCACGGGAGAGAATGGTGATTTCTGACTTAATCCATGACAGCAAGCCGGGAAATGTCAGGCGTGGGACAAAGACAAAAACAGATCCAACAACAACAAAAAACAACAACAACAAAACAACAAAAACAACAACAACACCACAAAACAAGCCACCCTACCAGATTGACAGGAACAGAAGTATTCAAAGCCACGACAAATGCAATCCTGTCAGAATCTAATGGCGTGGAACAAAAACAAAAGGCTCAAATGCAAATTTTTGTTTTGATTTTTGTTTATATAGTATGAGTCCGGTAGAAAAAATTACCATGGCGTAAACCACGCATAAAAAGGCAGCTGTAGCATGAGCAGGAAAATTGTTCATTTCGCTGGTTGGTTTGTTTGTTGGTTTTTATAAGGCAAAAGGAAGATTAAAAGAGTAAAGACGAAAGGTTTTTCACCTGATTATCAAACTCTTCTACTTTATAACCATTGTAGTTATAGTTATTTTGTATGGATTCTCTTGTTATTTGAAGTCAGGATCACAGAACCCATTCAGCTTGTCAAGTTGTGTCGAAAATATTATGTGACATGGCTATGAGTTTTAAATTGTAGCATGTTTTACAGTTTTAATTGTACACACACAATTAACAATCATGTAATTATAAAAATATTATTTGTTGAAAACGTTAAATTTTGCAGGGTTGTAACGTAAATTCGTTTTACTTTTAAATTGTAACATTTGAAATAAGATAAGGCACATCACTAAAAATTCCTTACAATGCTACACAAGTTACCTAGTTTTGGTCTTGTCTTGTCCTTTATCACGGCATCTCCTGATACTGGCACACGTCAGACGTCAAACCTCACACCAGGCAGGGAACATACACGGTAGCTCAAAATAATTATGTCATTAGAGAAAACGGGCAGTGGTGCAGGGTTAAAACGCTTGGTTACTTCTCGGAGGATTCAAGTTCGAACCTTCTCTGACCAATGCGATTCCCCTACTGGCTAGGCAGGTGTCAGTATAACATGATCGGCACAGCCCCGGGTAACCGGCATAGGGCTTCTGCGCCCTGTAGGGTTTTTCCTTGAAGGGAAACAAAACCAGCGGAATAATTCCAATCATGCATAGGGGGGCGCAGTGGCCCTAGAGTAGAACATCGGCTTCCGACGCAAAAGGTTCGTAGTTCGAGCCCTGGCGATTTCGCTCCCTACTGGTTGGGTCGGTGTCAGTTGAATGTGACCGGCTGAGACAGGAGTCATAGTATCCCCGCTCTGTCTCGTGTGTGGCAGCACATAAAATTGTCAGACGTCAGTCTTGGGGCCCGTCCACAATATAGCCTATATAGTGCTTATGTTGGACGTTAAACCAACTGTACTACAACAACAACTCCAATCACCCAGACATTAGTATTTCCGTGACGACCCGCATATTTAGATCAAGTCATCCACTACATGCATTATAATTATGCTAAAGCCCTGGATTGCTTTAAGATCAGCACGTAATCCAAGCTTTGTTTTGTTTCTTTGTTTGCTTTTTGTTTGTTTACATAACCTCTCTAGCTTTAAAATGTTTATACAAAACAAAAAAGGAAGCTGAATAAGAACGTCTTCCCAATGTACAAATGTTCGTCCACTTGCGGAATGACACAAAGCTCTAAACGTGAGAACATGTTGATCCTATCCTTGGTGCCTGCTCCACTCTATAGAATAGCGGCCTGTATCCAGTGTTTTATCTGTATAGACCAGGCCCTGATGGAGGACTGATGTTTGCGATCAGATCGGGCAAACAACCAGGTCTCTGTGAACCAATCGATGCTCGACTCAGTGTTTGCATGATAAGCGGCGTCCGGTGTCATTCGTTATTCCAGAGACATCACATATCACAGAAAGGTAGATAGATGGTGAAAGGAAATATTGAGTGTTTTATAAGAAAGAGAGAGAGAGAGAGAGAGAGAGAGAGAGAGAGAGAGAGAGACAGAGAAAGAGAGAGAGAGAGAGAAAGAGAG
>RQTK01000221.1:388578-409394 GCA_003991915.1 Elysia chlorotica | reverse complement strand
GGAAAGGGGGAGGGGGGGGGGGGGGGGGGGGGGGATGCGGTATTACCGTCACTTGCTATAGATGGACAGAACGTGGGTGCCATTCCAGGAATCACTCACCAGAGCTCTGTCCGCCACTACCTCCCGCCCGGAATTTAGGAAAATCCGCTGCCTTTCCATTTCCGGAGACTGTATTTTTAAATAATTTCAATGTGGTAATCGAATTACAGCGCTTCTCCTAATGTACAAAATCGAATCTCGATATCACCGCATATGAATTTGCGGTCTTATTAATATCGAATGTCCACCTCGCATGAATAATAAAGACACAACGTTATTCGATTATCACTTCTTCATTGAGATTAAATTTTTTTTTTATATCTTGTGGTCATCGAATGGTATTTAATGATAAAGCGTAAAATATGAATAAAAGGAGTATAATAAGGTTTAATCATACTAGACCGTGTATGCGTTTAGTTGTAGATTTGTGTATGTTTACAATATTAAGCCTGTCACATAGGCATAAATACACGCAACCTAATAATACAGACAAAAATTTTAAGGAGACCATGAGAACTTCCAAGGGTGGAAGAATAAAAGACATATAAATAAAGATAAAGGGTGGCTGTTAAGTACATAAATAGTAAAGGCACAAAGAGAAAGAAAAAGAGATGGCCACGATTTTTATTCTTCTAAAAACCTATCAGAGAGAAAACGGCATGATTATCAGGGATAAGAGGGCACCTGTATGGTAATAAACTATTATTGACCCGGTTTTATCGCCCATACCAAAAACTTGATATAATTATGGCCTGTCAGGGCATCTTGGTCATTTTATCACTGGACTTTCCTCTGGAGGTTCCAATGGCAATCTTAACCAGTTTGCGCTCTTTTCTACTGCTTCGGTTAAGTGTAAACTTATCATAGCTTCTAGCTGCGCATGTATCATTACCTCTAGGTAAAATGTATCATTATCTTTTAGCGTACATGTATCATTACCTTTTTTACCTTTAGGTAAACATGTATAATTATTTCTTTTACATGAATCATTACCTCTAGGTAAACATATATCATTACGTCTAATGTACAAGTACCATTACCTTTAGGTATACATGTATCAATACCTCTCGATATACATGTATCATTACCTCTAAGTGTACATGTATCATTACCTCTAGGCGTACATGTATCATTACGTTTAGGTGTGCATGTATAATTACCTGTAGGTGTACATGTATCATTACCTTAAGGCGTACATGTATCATTACGTTTAGGTGTGGATGTATCATTACCTGTAGGTGTACATGTATCATTACCTTAAGGTGTACAAGTATCATTACGTTTAGGTGTGCATGTATCATTACCTGTAGGTGTACATGTATCATTACCTTAAGGTGTACAAGTATCATTAACTCTAGGAGTACGTGTATCAATACTTCTAGGTGTATATGTATCATTACCTTTAGGTGCACATTTACCATTTTTTCTAAATAAACATCTATCTATACCTCTAGGTCTAGATGTATTATTACCTATATGTTTACATGTATCACAACCTTTTGACAGGTATCCATGTATCAATACCTTTAAGCGAACATGTATCATTATCTCTAGGTAAACCTGTATTATTATCTCTAGGTGTACACTTATATTTACCTCTAAGTGTAAATCTATCATTACCCCTTTTACATGTATCATTACCTATTTTACATGTATCATTACCTCTAGGAAAACCTGTATCTTGCCTGAGTTCACAGTGTGTCCCCACAGTGCGTTTAGCCGGCAGTCCATTACGTTTACATGTATCATTACCTTTTTGACATGTATTCATGTATCATAACCTTTTTGACATGTATTCATGTATCAATAACTTTAAGCGAACATGTATAATTACCTCTAGGTAAACATCTATTGTTATCTCTAGGTATACAATTATCATTACCTCTAGGTGTAAACGTATCATTACCTCTTTTACATGTTTCGTTACCTCTTTTACATCGTCCACAATATAGCCTATATAGTGCTGCTGTTGGACGATAAACCAACCCAACCTCTTTTACATGTATCATTACCTTTTTACATGTATCATTACCTATTTTACATGTATCATTACCTCTTTTACATGTTTCATTACCTGTTTTACATCGTCCACAATATAGCCTATATAGTGCTGCTGTTGGACGTTAAACCAACCCAACCTCTTTTACGTGTATCATTACCTTTTTTACATGTATCATTACCTCCTTTACATGTATCATTACCTCCTTTACATGTATCATTACCTATTTTACATGTATCATTACCTCTAGGAAAACCCTTTATCTTGCCTGTAACGTCGAGTTCCCAGTGTGTCCCCACAGTGCGTTTAGTCGGCAGCCCCTTACGTGAGGTGAGTCGGGCCCAGATTTCCTCAGCTGAGCTCGCTCATTGAGTTTCCATCGATTTTTTAAACATGTTTAGCTCGGGACAGCGCCAGAGTTCCCTCAAGAAAATAAAATCCGGAGATATTTGAGCCCGGCGGAAATTGCCCGCCATCAACCAGCGTCGTTGTGGATGTGGCTTTTATACCCATGTCTGTAGACGAAGAGAGGCATAATCTTAGAATCATCATTAAAGGTTTACGGCATGGTGGAGGCAGTTTGTATTGATATTATGTGGGATGATGGGCTAAACTAAACATTTTCTACAAAATATGTGTTTTCTTTGGCGGATTTGGTTACATGCCCTGTATTTGTCGATGCCGTGACCACTTAAGACCATACATACTATACATATAGGCATATATATAAAGGTATTTCCTCGTCCCATCACTTATGGAAATCAAGCATTCTACCAAAGTCCAAATGGAATTAATCATAAGAATCTGAGTCATTCTAGTTAATTAAAATGACCTATTTAGAAATCGAGCTCAAATACTATGTTCAATTATGTACCAACCAATTTAAAGAAATTGGAAGACGCATGTAGTGTAGACATGGTAACAGACACTGATGAACTAACGAAAGCAAAAATTTCCAAGAAATGTCGTGAAATCGTTATACATGTATTATCTTTGATGGTGGCACTAAATACTCTCCTGCTGTCACAGATTTATAAAAAAAGACCGTCAGACAATTCCCTGGGCACTTTTTACGACTCCTATGTAAATGGATATGAAACGGTTTCCGAGAAGAAAGAGATATAAAAAGTCTTAACTAAAACTGATGAACTAGAGTGTAAACAAGAAAAAAAAGCTCTGCGCTACAAGAAGTTTCTTGTTAAGATGAAAATGATATGTTGTTCATTCAAGTAAACACAGAGCACGTAAAAATCACAACTCCTTTCACGCATGTTTTGGTTTTGTTGATGAGTTGGTTGGCTTGAGTATGAAGCTCGTCAATTATTTCTTTGAAGTTTTTTTCTCTCGCTTTTTCAGCAACATCTGGTAAAATAGATGCCAAAGGAATAAATAAAAAACAATAAAAAGAAAGTTATACAGAATTCGTGTTGTTTTTTCGTCTAGCTAGCTAGCATTTACATATCTGTTTAGAATTTAGTTTTCCCTAGAAAAATTATAATCATCAAAAGATTTTTTTCTCCATTTCGCACGGTAATAACCAGCGAAAGCCACATAAAACGCAGTAGGATGTTTGCCATTTGCGAAACAAATGTGTCGGATTTTTGTCCGATATTAATGGGCAAGTTTTACTATATCGTGACCGGTTGAGAGATAAGAGTCGTTTTATCACTGGACTATTTCGTGTGTGGCAGATAATTATAGAGAGAGAGAGAGAGGGGGGGGGAGAGAAAGAGAGCGAGAGAGAGCGAGAGAGAGAGAGAAAGAGAGAGAGAGAGAGAGAGAGAGAGAGAGAGAGAGAGAGAGAGAGAGAGAGAGAGAGAGAGAGAGAAAGAGAGAGAGAGAGAGAGAGAGAGAGAGAGAGAGAGAGAGAGAGAGAGGGACTCTCTCCCACAAAGAACAACAAACAATTCTTATTGACGCCACTATCAGCTCGGTGTGAGCCCGTACCTCTGCTCCCAAGCGCCAACTGGCGTGCATTCGAGAATTACGTCCACTTCCACCACAGGTTGTGTTTACTCTGAGGGCCATATAATTCCTGCAGGGGGGTTTCCCCAGAGCCCGGCCATGTAGGAGCAGTGACCTGGCATGGCACCATCAGAGCTGGTGTTTGTGTGATTTGCACTCCAAATCTCCGGGAATCTCCACAACATCTCGCGGTCCTGGGCTGGTACATGATGGATTTATGCGCGCAATGGTTGATCGTCCGTTTGATTGCCCGGATACATTCAGGTCCATTTGATTTCTACTGCCATAGTGATATTTGGAATAAACTGATTCTGTTACAATGCCCGCTTTATTCATTTGATCGAGATAAGTTTGCATTTGATATTAGTGTTGACCGTAACATTGTTCTTTAATCAACTGGTTTGTTTCAGGTTGCCGCTCTTGTGTGTTTGATATCAACAATTTAATTACCATTTTATCTCACATCCTATCTGTATTACTCAGTCTTTATGCTTTTTGCGCCCCCCCCCCTTTTCTACTTCTTTTTTTTCTCCAAAATAACAACTGATAAAGTGCTACTTCAGATAAAATTACAGATACAATGTTTTTCTCGATAAATGCGAACAGTTGTTGTTACTTTTTCTGTTGTATTTATTGGATACTTTATTGTTTTATCTTTTCACACTAACATGACTGTAGAATATCGTAGAGGGTATGGTGGGAGGCACGAGAGGTAGAGGAAGGAGTGGATAAGTTGGATCAAGAACGTGGAGATCTCGACTTGGATGAAAACCACCGAGTGCTGCGAGATTGCGCTGGCACGAGAAAGATGGAAGCCCATGGTATCCAACCTTTGGTAATATAATGAACTGTGACTGGTGGAATTACTGAAATAACTTCAAAAGAATGTTTATACTTATCGTTATAGATACACTCTTGACGCGCGTCGTCCTCGCTCGACTTCAAGCCTTCGCTTTCACCGAGGGGGTAAGGGTTGTTGTTGAGGTGCTCTAACGTCCAGCATCAGCACTATATAGACTATATTGTGGACGGACCCTAAGACTGACAGTTTTATGTGCTGCCACGTACAAGACAGGGCGGGGTTACCCCAACTCCTGTCTTAGCCGATCACATTACACTGACACCGACCCAACCAAGAAGCAAAATCGCCAGGGCTCGAACCACGGACCTTTAGCGTGGGAAGCCGATGTTCTACCTCAGGGCCACCACGTCCCCCTTTTATTGAGGGGGGGGTCTTTCCATTTTTTAAATCTTTTTGAAATAAAATAAAACGGTTGTAGTATAAAATGTGTGGGTATTACCTGTTTCAACCCTAAAACTTAAAAATCTGAGCTCGGTATCCTATAAAAAACCCCACACTCCCAAATGTATTGCAAAAACAATACTAAACTAATGACTAAAAAGGGGAGAAGAGAATAAATACAAAACAAAAATTGAGATCTTCTATGTTCATTGACCAAAGTATTTCCATTCAGGGTTAAGTAAATAAAAAACTACACTAGAACAAAGTGTCTCAATGCTCAGAGCTGACTGCGTGTGGAACCTAAGGACTATCAGCGCAGGCCCCGAGGGCTTGGGGGGGGGGGGGGGGGGTGGTAGTTTTGTCCAGATTTGGTTTGGTTCATGGAAGGGAGGAGGAGGGGGAGATCAATACTGGTTAGGGGCCGTTAGGGGATGCAGAGAGAGAGAGAGAGGACGGGAAAAGGGGAGAGGTAAAGATATAGGAAGAGGAAGAGATTTGAAGAGAGATGAAGAGAGATGGAGATTGGAATAGAGATTGAGAGAGAGAGAGAGAGTGGAGGGGAGGGAGAGATTGAGAGAGAGATGGAGATTGGAATAGAGATTGAGAGAGACAGAGAGAGAGACATAGAGAGAGAGGCTGAGAGAGTAAGTTAAAGATCACGATAGACAGTAAAAACGGCAGAAAGGGAGACAGTGTGGTGGGCAGGGGGATAATGGCAATACATAGAGGAGGGATATAGCACTAACATTTAGGTTAGACTGGAGTGAGGGGGGAAGGGAGGTGAACATTTATAAAGAAAAAACAAACAAATGATAAGATGAGGCACAGTAAACATTGAGTGGTTCGTGGGAATTCGAAGAGGTGGGGTTGTTCAAGAAAAAAAAGTAAGGAGAGAAAACAAAAAAAAAAGGTTCGACTAATGGGATGAATAGAATGAAAATCAACATAAGGTGGCTATTCCCTCCCTCTCTCCGGGTTTAACGTCTCCTAGGTTTCCCCGAGGGATCCTATACCGCGACAGGCGGCGTTGAAAGAAGACAAAAGCTCAGGATGAAGGCAAGACATGATGTATCCTATGCTAGTTCATTCTATTACTACGAGGCTGGTCCTCTTATGTATGGGGTTACCTAATTTGCTTGCCTAACACTCACCGTGGGTACTATATAGGCGATTTTGTGAAGGGGCCCGAAGACTAACGTTAAACAAATCTACCGCTCGTCCAATGCTGCATCAATACATCTCGAGTGGTTCAGTGTTTGAAGGAAACAAATAAAATAAAAACTATAGATCTACACAACCCCACAAAGCAAAACTGCCTAATGAGCATTTTCCCAATCGATTTTTTTTCGGACGCACTATCGAGCAGGTACACAAAAAAGAATCGATAAACTCTAGGACATGCGTACCTTCGTGAAACCCACGATATATCAAAGGATTATGATACTGTACGATAGATGCAATATTTTGCTTCAGATACTCGTAAAACAGGGAAACCGAAGCTGTTAAAAATTTTTAAACTGTGAGTGGTGATTTTTGATAGGTTTTGAAAGATTCAAACAATAGTCGAAAAAAAAACAACCCAAATTATTTGAATTCGTGTATGGTTACTCTACATCTCTATCATAATTATCATGATGTAGGCAGGCAATAAAAAAAAAGAAACTCATCCAAACGGAAGGCTGAATGTGAGTTTGGTTTTGGTGCACGGGTGACAAGGATCTATCGCGGAGCGGGCCCAAGACAACCATCTGACAATTACAGTGCTGCCACACAGAATGAGAGTTGGTTTACCTGAACCTCTGTCTTATCCGATAATATTATACAACATTGATCCAAGCAGTAGCCAACAAGCTGACTAGACCATAGATTGAACCGAAAACCAAATGTGTTCAGGCCACAAGCTCTAGCATTGAACCATTTAGGTTATCGAGCTGAAACGCTAAAAATCGTATCATTCACCAATGAAGCGTCTTGACTAATACTCTTTATCATGATCGCCTTTGTGTTAAACTAACTTTCGCGCTTAAAGGAAATAAATTACGAATCTTAAAAAAATGAATTAGTTTGCCGTTTGAATAGGCTGAGCGCGCGGGCTGTGAGGGACCTGGGGGATGTAGAACTTGTAGTTGTAGTTGAATTGGATTAGCGTCCAACATCAGCACCATATAGGCTATATTGTGGACGGGCCCCAAAACTAACATTTGACAATTTATGTGCTGCCACACACGAGAAAGAGCAGGGATACCATGACTCCTGTCTCATCCGGTCACATTAAACTGACACCGACCCAACCATTAGGAAGCGAAATCGCCAGGGCTCGAACCACGGACCTTTTGCGTCGGAAGCCGGTGTTCTACCCCAGGACACCCCCCCCCCCGGGGGGTGTAGAGCTTATCTCCCTGGGGTTGATGCAGGCCTCCCTCGCGCTAACAGACACTAAATGGAAGGACTCTTGGCAGTTTCAACCCTGCTCACTTATTACTTCCGGGCCGAGTCAAGTTTACGGAATCGATTTCCTGTTAACGGGTTTTTTTTCCACTTTCGCTTTCGCTGTCCAAACTGATCGTCTATACCAACTTGCAGCTGATGTTTAAACAGTGGGCACGACTTCACTGTTCAGAATTAATTAGAGAGAAGACAATGAAAGCTCAGCTAGTGGGCAGGCAATTCCAAATTATGCATTGGCGAGTGTTAAGTGGAAAAACAAACTCTTCTCGCGTTGATAAAGTTCTATGTTTCCACGATAGATCCAATTCGCCAATGGGCCCTCAAACTAACGCATGACATTTTGAATATGCTACCAAACATAGATATAGAACCAGGGGTCAGATCATTTATCTCAATATTTCGGACTTGTGTGAGGAAACCAGGCTAGATTAGCCACAAGTCGCTGATATAAGTTTTAAGCCAGATCCTTTGAAACATACAGAGCCTACTCTTTATTGGCCTCTTTCAGTTCAAACTTAAAACTTGATCCTTTTTTTTTAGAAAGGAATTCAAAGTTTTTCAACCTGTCATGCTTGTGAACATACTATAAATAACTCAAGAGGTTCAAATTGTCACTTGGCTGTTTCGCATTGCACCAACACGTTCAGTTTGTTAAGGCTGGTTACTTCAAAACTGGACTATTCAGGTTCAGGTTCAGATGTTCCTTACTCTCTTTAAGCACAGACCAGACGAAGTTTAGCAACAATGTCAGGACAATGCGTTCAACACCATACCTCTTTGATGGAAGCCAACTAGCGCATATGATAGAGCGTTGGTCTCTTGAGCAAGAGATCCCTGGTTCAAAACCCACGATTGGGTACAAAATATCTGATTTAGTTCCCTACTGGTCGGTGTCAGTGACTAGCTGAGACGGGAGACAAGGTATCCCCGCACTGTCTCTGTGTGGGAGCACATACAATTTTCTTGGGACCCTTCCACAATATAGCCCACATAATGCTGACTTTGAAAGTTCGGCAACAAGCTCAACTCAACTCAATTAAACTAAAGACTCTGTTTGCCTGTCTGTCTCTCTTGCTTTCTTTCTATCTTTTTTTTAAAGAAATGCAATCTAGGCATTACATATTTTTCAGAAAATTTCAAAGACCAAAGAAACTGTTTCCATTAGGTGCTTTTCTGAAACGAGCCAAACAACCTATCATAAAAAATTCATAATACTGGAACACAAGTAGGCAAGTTTCAAAACATCTGTCTGGAAACCGCAATTCATGTTCGGTTCAAAACTATTTTTTTCAGGTTAAGAAGTTAATTAAATGTTATATTTAAAAATTTATGTCAATTTTTATTCGTGTAAAAACTCTTTAGCTGTTTGCACACGCTATGTCAAGAATCCGCAGACCAGTTCAGAGGATAAGCCCTATATTTACTTGCTTGATTTATGATGCTATTACTGTGTCTGCTGAATACATTATCAGGATACGTTTTAAACATGTTGCAGAATTCTAACAGAGCTATAAATATATCACGATTTAATATTCTACAGACAAAATTAATCTTTTTGAACGTTGCTTTTGACTTTTTAGTATTAGAATATCATTCAGTATTTTAGATCATATTATAATCGTTGGGGTTTTATATTGTTCCTCTTTGTTCTTTTCTCTCTACAATGTTTCAGGGCTGATGTTATCGATGAAACATTCACGTATAATTTAAATGTACCATTTGTTACAACAGTGTTATCCGTTGCCATGACGATTTTTTTCAAGGCAATAATGAATCACAACAAAATGTTCAGATTCACGGTTATAATACTGTCATTATTCTGTTATTTAACTAGCCCTGGTATTATCAAAGGCGTTCTATAATGACTTTACTTTCCTTTCTTTCTTGTTTGTTTTAAAAAATGTTTGCTGGTGTTGTTTTTAGATTTGCTCCGCCCCTCACTTTAAAAAAACTGCAATCATTTTGCTGAACTTGCTTTAACACTTCACATTAAATTTGAGCAGAACATACACTTGTCCCTCGTCCTGCCACTCACTCACTCAAGCCTACTAATCCCCCCTCCCCCTCCATTATCCGCAGAGCTGTTGCATGGGAGGCTTGTCAACTAGGTAACATGGCCGCTAATCAGAATCAATGAGGCACCAGGTTTATACAAGAAATTGGCCTACTTTGGTTTCTCTGTGAACGTTACTTTTCTAAGAATAAACGGCCCAGTAGAAAAAAAAATGTTTTGTCACCATATATTTTCTCTCTTTACTGCGCCCATGACTGAATGCAGCTTGCTTTGTTCAAGTTTAAAAACTTCATATTCTCTGCATGATTCAATGTTTGGACATATTTTAAGTTGTGGACACATTTTTTTCAAATCGTTCTATTTACTTTGACTCATTTTTACTATGAAAATTCTATTTTTGTCAGTGACATTTTACTTTTTTCCTTCAGATTTTCTAGTCCAATGTAAGATTGCCATTCTGGAAACTGTGGAGGCAAAACAGCAATCAGCTTTGTATGAAAACGAAACATTTTTTTTGGCAAACCAGCAATCACCAATACATTTTACATAATTTGGTGCAGCCAAATATTGGACTTGTGCCTGAACGTTATTCTGGGATTGAACGTCAGCCCTTCTGACTCACATCGCCAATCTGCATAGTAAAAGGCTGCTTTATGCCACACGTTTCTGCCTATTACCTTTACTGGATACATTTGCTATCATATTCTTAAATAATTCTTTTCTTCCTTTTCAGCCTTTCTGGTAGCAGGTATTTTGCTTATAAATCAATCTGAGCGCCATTTTTGTGCTTTTCTAAAGATAAAACAAAGTAAAATAAATTCTGACTAACTAGTACGACCATTCTTATTGTCAGAATGGACATTTTGGAAGCGCTGTTCTACCTGATCATAGCCTTGCCTGTCGTAGGTGTAAGTGTCTCCTGCAGTAAGGTATGTCGACAAGAGGTCAAATTAATAGAGCTGTGAGCTGCCGCGATGCTGTACTTACAACCCTTAGGCCAGAACCAGACTGACGCTGGTGGCTAGGGTGGGGCTGTGGCTTCCGTATAAAATCCCTCATGTATATTTTTAGCCTTGGTCTGACTACGCAAATAAATACAAGAGGATTTTATAAAGAACCCACAGTCCAGCCACAGCCTCACCCCAACCTCCAGCGTCAGTCTGGCTCTAGCCTTAGACGTGTCGCGCCGCTTACCACTGCCTATAAGAATGCAGACAATAATGTTTCATGAGCAATGTTGTTGAGTTGGTTTAACGTCCAACATCAGCTTTATATAGGCTATATTGTGGACGGGCCCCAAGACTGACGTCTGACAATTTTATGTGCTGCCACACACGAGACAGGGCGCGGATACCATGACTCCTGTATCAGCCGGTCACATTAAACTGACACCAACCTAAGCAGTAAGGAGCGAAATCGCCAGGGCTACAGATAGGCAAAGTTGGCTTGTTGGGAAATTAATTTTAAGGAATAAAACAAACAATAATGGCAAGCAGCTGGTGTCAATCAGTCCAAACATAGAATGCTTCGATACACCCTTCTGAGTGTGTCTTTGCATCTGAGCTACAATGTTGATACAAAATGTGATCATTATAATAATATTCATATTTAATAACAAGATTTGCATTTCCTAAAGCCTGTTTAAATTAAATAAGATAAGACCCTAAAAAATCAACACCATTCTTCCCGCTTAAGTTGGAGCTATATTTTCAATCATAGAGAGTAAACAACAGCAATACTGTTTTCTAGGCTGTGTTGAATGTCGAACGCCTAGGTCGGTTTAATTTTTAAATGCTGTGTTATGAATAAACGCGCCGCGATATTTACGATCATAGAGATTAAACAACAACAATGCTGTTTTCTAGGCTGTGTTGAATGTTGAAATCCTCGTTCGGTTTAATATTTAAATGCTGTGTTATGAATAAACGCGACGCGATTAAACCGCTCACTTTTTTTATTCTTTGTTTCCATGGCGTGTTCTGTGAGCAAAGATTCCGCCCCAGTGAGGCCAGGCCGAGCCGAAGAGCTTCCTGGACATCCACAAGTGTCGGTGGATGGGGCGTGAGTCTGAGGGGATCGGGGAACTCGAGTGGATTCCAGGCAGACAAAAGTTCCTTTGTTCAACTTCCTCCTCCATGCTCCTGTATTGGACACTGGCTTCCTGATGGAGAGGAAGAGAGATCGTGAGAGAAGAAGGAGAGAGAGAGAGAGAGAGAGAGAGAGAGAGAGAGAGAGAGAGAGAGAGAGAGAGAGAGAGAGAGAGACAGATAATTACATATAGAAAGATGGAGAGAGAGAAAGAGAGAAGAGAGAGAGAAGAGAGAGAGAGAGAGAGAGAGAGAGAGAGAGAGAGAGGGAGGGAGATTAAAACAGAGAGAGAGAAAGAGATAGAAAGATAGACAATATGAATATAGAAAGATAGTGAAAGAGAAACAGAGAAATTTAGGTATTTCTAGGTTTTCCCTCTTGTGAAATCAACTTTAGTTAAAACCTATAAATAGAAATAAACCACATCTTTATTGTCATATGCACGGGTTGGGGTGTATTTTGCAGCTTTATCTCTTAATCTTTAGCATCTTGAGCGTTAGAATAACCTCTTATAAGCGTTTCGTGGCTGCCTTAACAAATAAACTCTTTGAAAAAAAAAGAGAGAAAAGAGAGAAGAAATATTGCCTTTTGTATCTTTAATATGCAATTTTCACACCTATTCTGCCCCTTCTGATTTTTTTTCAAATCTGGATCAATGAAAACGTTCAATGTCCCGAATGATATGCTTTGAACAGACATTGATACTTAGTGCATTTCAGTTTATTATTTTTAACTTCTTGTTTTTTAATTAAAAAAAAAACTAATGCTACCACAGCATTCAATGATGAGTTATGCACACATCCTAAAAACATTTTCAACAGGCTTTTTATTAACTTGTTTTTGCGATTTCTGACAGTCAACCATATCTAAAACACAACAAAAGTACGCGTTTTTATCTGAAGAACAGTCAGCTACGTGGGCCTGCGTTAAGCTTGGTAAAGAAAATACCTGATTGTTTATATGAGGGAAATAGTCAAAACAATTTAAATTAACATCTTGATTTTCCATTGAATTACCATTTCTTCCTAACAATATGTTTGAAATTTTGATGGAAAACAATGTATAACAACTATGTGAAAAATAAAATCGTTTCAGGGAAGAATGAAAAGTGGGTCACCAGAGTGGGTCTGTTTCAGACTTAGTAAAGAAAATGATTGATTATATGAGGGAAACATTCAAAACACATTTACATAATCATCTTGTTATTCCATTAAATTACTATTTGTTTCTAAAATTATCTTTGAAATTTTGATGGAAAACAGTGTATAAAAACTATTTGAAAAATAAAGTCGTTTCAGTGAAGAATGAAAAGTGGGTCACCAGTTGACATTTCCAGAGAGTGCCAAGAATAGACAGAACCCTTGGTAAAAAAAAAATGTTCTTTCCATTCAGTTAACTATTTTAAATGTTTAATTCACAAAATTTCTGCTCTAATTACTTTTATTCTTTTCTCAAAATAATCTCGCACAAACCTTTCATTGCCTGATGCTTAGATCTACGTGTTTTCTTTACGTTCCACAAATTCCTTATATTTTTCCACATTATTCATTGAGTAAACTTATGTAAAAAATAGTAACAATAATGCAGGACCTCAGGAAATTAGGTGACCGCGTCAAGACTTCCTGCGCTTCTAAACTAGATCAGGCTGCTAGTATCATATTTCCGCAGTTCTGTCTGGTGTTGTAACAACGTAAACATAATTCTTTGTTTCGTTATTCCATAAATCCCAGTTTGTGATCAATAAAGCTCAGGTTCCTTACTTCTGTTTTGTTTTCGTTTTTTTTTCCTTTTCAAATTGTTAAATGGAGTAAATTGATTGGGGTTCTTTTTGTTTCTCTCTGTCTCTCTAACTAGCTGCCTGCCTGTCTGTCAGTCTGTCTGACTAGCTGTCTGTATGTCTGTCTGTCGGTCTATCTGCCTGTCCTTATCTGCCTATCTGTCTGTCTGCCTGCCTGCCTAAGGGCTGTCTGTCTGCTTGTCTGTTTGTCTGTCTGTCGGTCTGTTCGAGTTAATTGCTGTCTCTTTTTTGCCTCTGCCTCTGTCGAACTATGTCATTCTGTGTAACTATCTGTGTGGTTGTCTTCCTCGCTATGTATGTCTGTATGTCTCTGTTGTCTCTGTCTCTCTCTCTCTCTCTCTCTCTCTCTCTCTCTCTCTCTTCTTTCTCTCTGTCTCTCTTTCTCTCTCTGTGTAGGGATTTTCAGCATCAATTTAACACAATAATATCTCTCCCTTGATTTGGTTTTTTTTTTAAATTATTTTTTAAAGTGTTTCCTGTGTAAATACCTGGTTTTTCAAAACTCCTTTTTTACCAACATACACAGTCACACAAGCACAAAAACATTCATTACTGCACACTCTTGCTTTCTCATCTTCCTCAGTAGAACTGTTTATGTACGTTTGACTAATACTGCTCCTACCACCCTTCCAGAAAAATTAACTAAATATCTTGAGCCATTATCAACACCTTTGACGAAACATCAATGGAACAAAGCAACGGTGTTAATGTTCCGGGTGGTCAAAACAATGGAACAAAGCAACGGTGTTAATGTTCCGGGTGGTCAAAACAATGGAACAAAGCAACGGTGTTAATGTTCCGGGTGGTCAAAACAATGGAACAAAGCAACGGTGTTAATGTTCCGGGTGGTCAAAACAATGGAACAAAGCAACGGTGTTAATGTTCCGGGTGGTCAAAATAATGGAACAAAGCAACGGCGTTAATGTTCCGGGTGGTCAAAACACCAACATATTTGACGAAACATCAATGGCACAAAGCAACGGTGTTAATGTTCCGGGTGGTCAAAACAATGGAACAAAGCAACGGTGTTAATGTTCCGGGTGGTCAAAACAATGGAACAAAGCAACGGTGTTAATGTTCCGGGTGGTCAAAACACCAACATATTTGACGTAACATCAATGGAACAAAGCAACGTGTTAATGTTCCAGGTGGTCAAAACAATGGAACAAAGCAACGGTGTTAATGTTCCAGGTGGTCAAAACTCCAACGTATTTGACGAAACATCAATGGGACAAAGCAACAGTGTCAATGTTCCGACAGGAATAGCAGTCCTGGTATCCATGTTTCCTATTTGAGGCAAGACGCACATTTTTCAGACTTAAGTCATGAGATACTTCCGCGATATAGCCCATTTGGTGTAAAATTGCCGCTTATAAAACAAAAACAAAAAAATAACAACAAATACAAACAAACAAACTTACGATAACACATTAGTGCACGGTCTAGCAGTCCCAATTTTAAAGCTATTCTCGTTTTGTTTTGTTTTGTTGTTTTTTTTGTATATTGTCTTTACATCTTGGCTTCGCACTGTGAGTTTCTAAGAATCTCCCTCCCTCCGCCATTTCGAATCCGTCTTGGATCAGTTCCCAACCTGAGAGAGTCCAATCAAGACACCATTACTCTCCCGGCGGGCTCGGTCTTCGTAAAAAGCTAATAATAATGCAAAACAGTCTCTTTACTTGGCCAATCCTGGGTGCTTTTTTTTATTTTTTGTTCTTTTTTTGGTTATCAACAAGGTTGGACGTTGCAAGATCTCGCAAGATCTCGAATTTGTCTGCGGGGAAAAATGGAGGGGAAATGCGAGCTCTTAATTACGCGACCGGTGTGCTAATTTTAGTAACTTTCCCATCGGCCTGTTGTTTCGTTTATCTAGCTGTGATGTGTGTCTGCCTGTATGTCTATTCGCCCGTCTGTTCATCTGTTTATCGGTCTGACTGTCTGTATATTTGTCTGTCTGTCTTTGTCTCTGATTTTCTCTCTCTCTCTCTCTCTCTCTCTCTCTCTCTCTCTGTCTCCCTGTCTCTTCCTCCCTTAAATCTTTTCTTTTCTTCTGCCTATTTTAATCTAAATGATATTTCCACAGCTGGCTCTCTAGTGTATCGCCCTTTCCGAAGCGTTCAAAATAGATTTACAAACTAATAACTTACTATTGACATTCTGGACTTCTTTTGGCCCACTCAGTCAAAGGCTCTTCTCAAAAATAAAAAAAAAGTTTTATTTGTACGAACAATCTAGGTGATCTAGATCTACATGTAAACATAAAGATTAGGATGGGAAAATATTTCTTCAGCTGTTTATATGTCTATCTGTCTGTCTACCTGTCTGTTTGTGTATCTGATCTCTCTCTCTCTCTCTCTCTCTCTCTCTCTCTCTCTCTTTCTGTCCGTTGTATGTGTCACTGTGGTCTCTATTCAGCATAAGGCTCCTTGTCTGTCTTCCGTCACAATGTCCTCACCTTTAGTTTTCATTTTCTTCTCTTTGGAAAGAGAGAGAGAGAGAGAAAGAGGAGAGGTAGAAAGATATGGTTACAGAGTATGGAATAGGAAGAGAGGAAGATAAAAAGGATGAGAAGAAAGAGAGAGAGAGAGAGAGAGAGAGAGAGAAGAGAGAGAAGAGAAAGAAAGAGAAAGAGATAGAGGTAGAAAAACATGGTTACAGAGAATGGAATAGAAAGAAGGAAGATAAAATGGAGAGAGAGAGAGAAGAAAGAAAGGAAAGAGGGGGAGATAGAAGGACATTAAAGAATATAACCAAAGAATTAATGTCCACTGAGCAAAGACAGAGAGAGAGAAAAGAGAGAGAGAGAGAGAGAGAGAGAGAGAGAGAGAGATAAAGAGGAGAGGTAGAAATATATGGTTACAGAGTATGGAATAAGAAGAGAGAAAGATAAAAAGATGAGAAGAGAGAGAGAGAGAGAGAGAGAGAGAGAGAGAGAGAGATAAAGAGAGAGGTAGAAAGACATGGTTATAGAGAATGAAATAGAAAGAGAGGAAGATAAAAAGATGAGAGAAAAGAGAGAGAGAGAGAGAAAAGAGAGAGAGAGAAAAGAGAGAGAGAGAGAGAGAGAGAGAGAGAAAGAGGAGAGGTAGAAAGATATGGTTACAGAGTATGGAATAGGAAGAGAGGAAGATAAAAAGATGAGAAAAGAGAGAGAGAGAGAGAGAGAGAGAGAGAGAGAGAGATAAAGAGGAGAGGTAGAAATATATGGTTACAAAGTATGGAATAAGAAGAGAGGAAGATACAATGGAGAGAAAGAGAGAGAAATAGAAAGAGATATAGCTAGAAAGACATGGTTACAGAGAATGGAATAGAAAGAGAGATAAATGGAGAGAGAGAGAGAGAGAGAGAGAGAGAGAGAGAGAGAGAGAAAGGGATATAGAAAGAAAGAAAGATAGAAGGAGATTAAAGGACTCTCTCTCTCTCTCCTTCTCTTTCTGTTGACAAGACGAAACAAATAGTGCAAGCTAGCATTGCACTCAAGGTTTTCCAGTGCTACGTGGCCTCGGTTTGGCTGTTCACTTAGAACTCCGTTTGGGGCCGCGGGACAGGAAACTACTAGAGTTCAGTTCTTATTTCTGTGGGTGTGAAAAGGCTTTGCCGTGTTGAATTACTTAATGTATTACAAAATACCATCCTTATGAGAGAGAGATAGAGAGAGAAAGGAGAGAGTGAGAAAGAGAAAAAAAAGAAGAGACAAATAGGGATTTGCGTCGTAAGGGTAACGGTGATATAGCTCTATGAAAGCTTTATTAAATAATTTGAACAGAAAGATAATCAAAAAGTGTTTTTGTTAAGTCTAATGAGCATACACAGCATAATTGAGAGATAGAGAGAAAAAGAAGGGGAAAGAGAGATACAGAGAGAAGGGGAACGGGATAAAGAGACAGAAGAAGAAAGAGAGGAAGAGACAAAAGAGGTAGTTGGGGAGAGTAAAAAGAGAAATACAGAGGGGGGAAATGGATAGAAGAGAGAGAGAGAGAGAGAGAGAGAGAGAGAGAGAGAGAGAGAGAGAGAGAGAGAGAGAAAGAGAGACACAGACACACATAAGGAGAAGATGATGTGGTTCAATTGTAGAGCGCACGACATAATTGGCGAGGTCCCAGTTTTGACTCTGCTTGCAGGATGTTTTGTTTCCTACTTCTAGTCAGAAGAATAAATGTGAGCGACTGGCACAGAAGTGCTGGTATCCCTACTCTGTCCCTGTTAGGCAGTACGGAAATTTGTCATAGACTTTCGTCTAGGGACCCGTTCACTGTATACCGTAGTTGCAGACGTTGGACGCTAAAATAATGTGACCGGCTGAGACAGGAGTCATGGTATCCCCGCCCGGTCTTGTGTGTGGCAGCACATAAAAATTGTTAGACGTCAGTCTTGGGGTCCGTCCACAATATAGCCTATATAGTGCTGACATTGGACGTTAAACCAACTCAACTCAACCCCTCTTCCGTTTGTGTATCTCAGACTTCTGGTTTGTGAGTAGCTTCAGTTAGGACCATATCCCAGTCTATCGTATTTACTCCTCAATGTTGCGGGCTCTCTCATGCGTGTATTCTCTTCTTCATTATAATTATTAGATCTGGCATCTGCTTTGATTCTTTATTTTTCAACAGATTTGTAACCTCGCATTTCGACCAATCGTGTCTGTTTCACTCTTTTTCCAATCCGTGCAGTCACTTTCTCTCTCTCTCTCTCTCTCTCTCTCTCTCTCTCTCTCTCTCTCTCTCTCTCTGATTCTATGTCTATCTCTCGCTGTCTCTTTCTCACATACAAGCACACTGTCTGATGTTATTGTTAAGTGAGGTTAAGCACCTATTTTAGCCAAGGCTTTCCATCAACCCATCAACCAACCAATGGCTGCGTGTTATCCGCGTACAGGCCAAATCACTCACCCATTTGTCAAAGTAAACGCAGCACAATTTTGCGTCGTAAAGGTAACAGTGGTCTATCTATAAAAGCTTTATTAAATCATTTGAACAGAATGATAATCAAAAAGTGTTTTTGTTAAGTCTAATGAGCATACACAGCATCGTTGTTAATTAACCAACTGGGCATGTTAGTTTAATGATATACATAACTTTAACTCTAAACGAAAATGTTTCTGTACTTAGGTGTCTTTGCCTATTTTTGGGACGCCTCGATTCAATCCCCCTATTTTGTTCTTCCTGTTTTTTGGTTTCTCTATGCTTCTCCCTGTCTTTCTTTCTCTCTCTCTCTCTCTCTCTCTCTCTCTCTCTCTCTCTCTCTCTCTCTCTCTCTTTCTCTCTCCCTCTTCTCTCTTCCTGTCTCTCTTTCTATCTGTCTTTCTCGTCTTTTTCTCTCTGCATGTCTCTGATCCCATCTGTCTTCATCTCTGTTTATCTATGTATCTCTCACTCTTTCTTTTCTCTGCCTGTCACTGTCTCACTGTCTGCTGTCTATCTGCTTGTCTGTCTGTCTGTCTGTCTTTCTGTCTGTGTTTCTGTCTGTCTGTCTGTCTGTCTGTCTGTTTGTCTGTCTGTCTCTCTCTCTGTCTCTCTGTCTCTCTCTCTCTCTCTCTCTCTCTCTCCCTCTTTCTTTTCTCCCTCTGTCAGCCCGTCTCACGCCCTGTCTGTGTGTCTGTCTACATGTTATGTCACCGCCTCTGTCCTTCTTTCCCTCCCAAACACTCACCCTGGGAGACAAGTATTTGATTAGATTGTCTCTGGGCATCCAACAATTTATTTAGGGAGGGCTGATTGGATCCCTGGGTACCCTACAAGGAAGGTTTAGTTTTCTTCTGAGATTATATTTAAAATTTCCTACCTAAACTCTGTTTAGACAAAAAGGCGTTTGTTTATAGCTGACTTTAATTTTTCATTAATTTATTTCCTTCACTATCTTTTTCTTTTGAAATTCCCTTACTTCTTTATGCCTAATACAAAAGAGAGAAAAAGAGATAGAAAGGAATAGAGAGGAAGAGAAAGAAGCAGAGAAAGAGAGTATGAGAGAGCGACAAAAAAGAGAGAGGTAAACATACTGAAAGTGAGACAGAGAGATAAAGGTAGAAAGAGATAGAGAGAGAGAGAGGAAGAGAGAGAGAGAGAGAGAGAGAGAAACACAGAGAATAAGAGTTAATGAAGAGAGAGAGAGAGAGAGAGAGAGAGAGAGAGAGAGAGAGAGAGAGAGAGAGAAAGAGAGACAGACAGACAGACAGACAGAGAGACAGAGAGAGACAGAGAGAGAGAGAGTGAGACAGAGAGAGAGAGTGAGAGGAACAGAGAGAGAGAGATAAAGATAGAAAGAGATAGAGAGAGAGAGAGAGAGAAAGAAAGAAAGAAAGACAGAGTGGCAAAGAGGGCAATAGAATTTAATCTGACCGAATTTACCACTCTCTTGGGTCCCTCCAGGAAATTGAAAAAGGCCAATTTAATTACGCCAAAGGTCCCTAAAGGGCCCGTTAACAATGAACGGCTTTTAGCCGCTCAGGCGTCAGTTGTTGTTTTCTTTATTTTTTTTTAAAGTTTACTGTATTTAATCTATTGTCTTTTTCTACAAGTATTTCTTTTTTAGAGAACTACGTGCCCCATTCTTATTGAGTTTCAACCTGAGGCTAAAACTCCATTGATGTGACAAAAAGTGTTTTTGAGGGAAAATTGACAACTTCTTTTTTAACTAATGAAAAGTCTTAGTCTTTCATTCAATCATTATTGTAGCTAAAATCCCTAAAAATAACGCATTGAATCTAAGATAATCGCGTGACAACGAAAACACTTTACACTTCGATAGCGCTGGTATTAAGTTTTTAATTTTTGCTGAAAGAATAAGACGAGATTACATATCAAATCAGTAGTCCCATTGTGCTTCTGAATTCCCCCTCCCTCCCCCCTCTCCCTCTCTCTATCTCTCTCTCTCTCTCTCCCTCTCTCTCTCTCTATCCCCTCCCTCCCCCTCCCCCCCCCCCCACCCATACGCCTGAAACCAAATAATAATTAAATGATAAATCCAATCGCTGCAGAGAAGAATTAAAATTAAGCTTGGAGTAATTAGAATCATAGTTTTCTTTTGTTTCATAATAGCACGAACAACAAAACCATAAATATTGATATTTTAATTTTACAGCGAATGTGATTTAAGACTTTGATCTTTGACGTTAAAGTTTAACAACATAAAATTAATGAACTATAGAATGAAATCATTGTGCAGTCTCAAAACTAATGCAGTTTTTTTAGAAGGTTGGGTTGGGGTTGTAGGGGGGGGGGATTCA
>RQTK01000221.1:376199-384503 GCA_003991915.1 Elysia chlorotica | reverse complement strand
TTGTAAACAATAATAAAGTATGTCATGAAAATTTAATGCTATACTGTTTAGCATGTGTTTGCCACTCTGTGGGGGGCGCGGTAGCATTGGGGTTGTACATCGGCTTCCGACGCGAAAGGTCCAAGTTCGAGCCCTGGCGATTGCGTTCCCTACTCGTTGGTTCGGTGTCAGTTTACTGTGACCGGCTGAGACAGGGCCCATGGTATCCCCGTCCTGTCTCGTTTGTGGCAGCACGTAAAATTGTCAGACGTCAGTCTTGGAACCTGCACACAATATAGCCTTTAGTGCTGATGTTGGACGTTAAACCAACTCAACAACTCAACAACGCCACTCTGTACATACTATACCCTCTAACATGAGTGTCTGGCGGGGCTTTTCTGCTTAAATAAATACTAAGCGATTTTCAAGGAAGTCTCTGTATCTTTCTGCATCTTTCTCACTTTATCTCTCTCTACATCTCTCTGTATAATTATCTCCCTTTCACTCTCCCTTTCACTCTATTTCTGTGTCTATCTCTATCTTTATCTCTATGTATATATCTCTCACTCTGTGCCTACCTCCCTTTGTATCTGCCTCTTTCACTCTTTCTCCCACAAAACAGCACTTCTTTATTTATGTGATATATTAGTGGAGCTTTTACGGGGCGGTGCTTTAATCAGTGCAGCGATAGATTTAAATGAAAGCGCCTAACTTGTGAGTAAAAATCCTACACACCCGTAAATGTTTGAATAAGAAGAGCTCTCGGTCCAAAAAATATGCTGGCTTTACATTCAAAGACGTTTTTCTGGGAGGGTAGAAAACTATTTAACATTTTAAATGAAAGAAAACGTGAGCTTTAAAACTAATATTATTATGTTTTTTAACTCGGTATTCTTTATCATCTTTTGTCTTCTCGGCTATTCCTCTCTTCGCCCTCTCTTTCTCTGTGTCTCTGTCTCTCTGTCTCTTTGTCTCTCTCTTTCTTTGTCTCTGTATCTGTAACTCTGTCTCTATATTTCTCTCTCTCTCTATCTCTCTCTCTCTCTCTCTCTCTCTCTTTCTATCTCTTTCCCCTCTCTTCCTATTTTTTTTACATTTTAATGTCTGTCTTTTTCAGCCTTTTTCTCTATCTGTTCTTCTTTCCTTCCTTCATTCTCTAAGTGTCTGTCTGTCTGTCTGTCTGTCTGTCTGTCTGTCTGTCTGTCTGTCTGTCTGTCTCTCTCTGTCTCTCTGTCTCTCTGTATCTGTCTCTCTCTGTCTCTGTCTCTGTCTCTGTCTCTCTGTCTCTCTCTCTCTCTCTAGAAAGAAAGAGAGAGAGAGAAGGAGAAAAAGAACGACAAAGGGAATATAAGAGTGTTGTATTAAATAGTACATTAAAAGGAGTAAACTAAAAAGGGATATAACTCTGGTAAAATGCAAGAGAACTATCGATTGATTCGTCATTACTTCCCTTGTTACACTCGAAACAACATCGTTGATTTTCTTAATTCTACCTTGAGTGCCTTTTTCTGCTAAGTTCCTCCCATGCAAGACTGTGACAAAATCACACTTCAGAACGGCAATCGCTGCCGTTGGAGAGAATAATAGACAGACAGTCTTAGACTAAGAGAGATAGACACAGAGGTACAGAGAGGGACAGAGTGGCAGAAACAGAGAGATAGCGATAGAAACGGAGAAAGAGAGAGAGGCAAAGAGAGAGAGAGAGGGAGACAGAAGGGTGAGACAGAGACTAAAAGTAAAAGACATACATAGAAAGACGGAGACAGAGATACAAAGACAGACAGAAGGACAGAGACAGAGACAGAGACAGAGAGATAGAGACAGAGAGGCAAAGAGAGACAGAGAGGCAGAGATGGGAAATATAGATACAGGCAGAGACAGAGATTCAACACGTGCATAAAATGAACAAAATTATGGACAGGGTCGACACGCAGCAATGAATGGTATAAGGCAAACGCTCTACCGGTATACACGTAGGGTATCTTGCACAATAAAACAAATGCATGCGAGGCTTGAGTTGGTTTAACGTCCAACATCAGCGCTACATTTGTTCTACCCCTGGACCACCGCGCCCCCTTCCTGTGCCTGGCACCATGGCGTGTCTCCCAGGCTGAGAGATCACCCAGCATCATAGATTTCTATTAATAGCATGTTAATAGAAATCTGTGCCCGCCACTTACCTAATGCTTTTAACTGCTTAACGTTTGGTTGCATAACAAGTATAGGTTTTAAACTATACGGGCTTTTAAAACTGTAAAACACAAAGGCTCCTTCTCTTTTTGTCTCCCTCTCTCTCTCTATCTGTGTATTTCTGTCTCTTTCTCCCTCTCTTTCTCACTCTCTCTGTGTCTCTCTCTTTTCCTCGTTGCCTATCTTTCTCTCTTGCTCTCTCTCTCTCTCTTACCCCCCCCTCTCTCTCTCTCACTTTCTGTCTCTCTCTATTCCTCTTTGCCTTTCTTTCTCTCTTTCTCTCTCTCTTTCCCCCTATCTCTTCACTCTCACTCTAGCTCGCTCTCTAAATATATAAACATTTCATAACTTGCGCTTCACTTGTAAATTCACTATATCTAAAATGAAAACGTTAAAAGAAAAAAAATACTGTTTTCTATTTTAACCATACATTTTTTAATTTTAATCTTCTGAGTGAAAATAATTATTGTAGAAAAAAGCCTTACAAAAATACATATTCGATAATTTGGTAATATAAGCACTTGACCTTAAATGGAATAAAGGGAACACAACCTCATCAGAAATATATGCTCTCCGAATGCTAGTAATTTCAAATAATATTATAAGAAAACCATTTAAGGAGTTGAAAAAATCATTGTATGTTTGTTTTCTATAATTAAATAAGTCGATGAAAAGTATAATCATTTAAAAGATTGAGTTTAATGTTAAATAATAAGAAAAATAATAATTATACAATCATGTAATAAGAAAAAAATCTTAGCTAAGGAGGACGGTAGACAATCATTGCGCGTTTCTTTTCGCTTTGATAAAAGTTGGATTAGTTCCCTTGAAACATTACGTTTTTAACACTGAATATCATTGCACATTTTGCCTAGTAACAAAAAAGAGATACAGAATGAGAGAGAAATAAGAGAGAGATAGAAAGAGAGAGAGAGACAGAGAGAGAGACAGAGAGAGAGAGTGAGAGAGAGAGGTAGAAAAGGAGAAAGAGAGAAAAGGAGAAAAAGAACAACAAAAGGAACAAAAGAGTTATGTAATAATACATTAAAAGGAGTAAACTAAAAAGGGATATAACTAGTAAAATGCAAGAGAACTTTCGATTGATTCGCCATTATTTCCCTTGTTACATTCAAAACAATAACTGTTCATTCTCTTAATTCTACCTTGAGTGCCTTTTTCTGCTAAGTTCCTCTCGTGCAAGACTATGATAAAATAACAATTCAGAACGGCAATCGCTGCTGTAGGAGAGCAAGATAGAGAGGGAGACAGAGGCGCGAGACAGAGACAAAAAGAAAAAGACATAGGGGTCGGTAGAATAACGGCTTCCGACGCAATATGAACACCCCTCGTATATATATATATACATAATATATACATATAATATGATTATATAAACAAAATGTAGAAAGAAAGATAAAAACAGACAGACCTACAGACAGACCTACAGACAGACAAGAGACAGACATACATAATTATAGCACGCAAACAGACAGACAAACACAAATATTATATTTCATCGTCTTAAATAATTATGGCATTAGGTTACTTTAAGTATTCTTTTTTCCTAGGTTCAAAGTTCTATAAATACCAGCAAATGCATAAAATTGTGGATATTTAAATATTAATTAAGGAGGCTTAAACAGCGCCACAATCCTTTAATGATTGTTTTTATGTGTAATGCCTGTATCAGGTCGGTATCCATAATGGGGTTGTCCTGGGTGTTATTTGGTACAGTCATCCTTGCCCCACTACAACATCAACATCTATAATAGTAGAATTGTTACTGTCCGCCTAAGTTCAGAGTCTGTGGAGATCTATTCCTTTCGTACATCCCAGGCATGAAGGGCCTCAAAAGAAGGGTGAATTAGCTGCACACAAAAATACAGAGGGAGTGTGTGTGTGTGTGTCACACACAATAAGGGTTTAATTTACGTGCATAAAATGAACAAAATTATGGACAGGATCGACGCACAGTAATGAATGATAGAAGACCAATGCTCTACCGTTATACACGTAGGGTACCTTGCACAGTACAACCACGGGCATGCAAAGCTTGCGCAGATTTCATTCACTCAATCTGTTGTTGTTGTTGAGTTGGTTTAACGTCTAACATCAGCACTATATAGGCTATATTGAGGACGAGCCCTAACACTAACGTCTGACAATTTTATGTGCTGCCACACACGAGACAGGGCTCAAATCGGACCTTTTGCGTCGGAAGCCGATGCTCTACCCCAGAACCGCCCCCCCCCCCTTTCTCCTTGTGATTATAAACCATTTAGTTATCTTTTCCACGAGAATTTCGGTGACCTAATCTGAAAAAAAATATTGGGATGAAAGCTTTCCCCTAATGAAAAATACTCGCCGGCTTGCCGAGGGAAAACTGAAAAATAAAGACTTTTCATGTGGAAATGACACTAAAGTTTCTATGTTCGAACATGCTTTGAGGCTAGGACAGTATTCTTCACGTCTCTTTTTTAACATTTGTTTCAATCACTTATGTGTGAATAATTTTCAAAGCTAAATCAGTGTCTTTGTCACAGTGGCGTGCGCGGTGGCACTGGGGTAGAACAGCAGCTTCCGACTCAAACGGTCCGTGGTTTGAGCCTTGGCGATTTCGCCCCCTACTGGTTGGGTCGGTGTCAGTTTAATGTGACTAGCTGAGACAGGAGTCATGGTATCCCCGCCCTGTCTCGTGTTTGGCAGCATATACAATTGACAGACGTCAGTCTTGCGATCGGTCCACAATATATTCTTAATAGTGCTGATGTTGGACGTTAAACCAACTCAACTACAACTTTGTAACATCGTTAAGTGAACTTGTATGGGCTGGGAAAATGATACATGTTTCGATTGATGCCACTCTAAGCAAACAGAATATTTAAGGCGTATCTCACTATCTGATCGTTTGTGCGTCAGATGCTGTCATTATTACCTTGTATGCCCTGGGAGAGTGATGGATTCTTCGATTAATAGTTGAAAAATATAGAATACCAGATAAGCCTGCCTGGTTGGTTTAACGTCCAACAGCAGGGGGGGGGTGGATTCTTCGAGTTTCGATTAATAGTTGAAAAATATAGAATACCAGATAAGCCTGCTCAGGGATTGGGTGTGTTGATATTAGCCCCTGATACTGTATCAGAATTCAACCCTCGACGTATTTCTCCAGGGATAGCCGTGAATTGGCGCCCACCAGGATGTTAATGAGTGGAGATCGGGGAAACCCAACACATCCCTGCTGCGCGTCTTGCTGTGAATATTAGCGTTCATCGTGAAGTGGGCTCCTCAAAGTTTTTTTGCATAAAGCTTTGCTTATTTTTTCACATGTCGTAAATTTGTTTTTCATTTTTTCGTATTTTTTGAACCATACTTTTTCCCTTGTTTCCTTCTCCCCCAAAAGCCCCCCTTTCTTCATCTTTCTCTGTCGAAAACTGTCAGTGTCAGTCTTTCTGTTTATCTCTCTTTATCTATTTCTCTTTCTCTCTATTATTTTCATTTTCTTCATCTCTCCGTTTTTATATGTCTCTTTGTCTCTGTCCCTATCTCCTGTCTGTCTGTCTGTCTGTCTGTCTGTCTGTCTGTCTGTCTGTCTGTCTGTCTGTCTGT
Source organism: Elysia chlorotica (assembly GCA_003991915.1). Classification (NCBI taxonomy): domain Eukaryota; kingdom Metazoa; phylum Mollusca; class Gastropoda; family Plakobranchidae; genus Elysia; species Elysia chlorotica. The sequence continues at coordinate 378,728 of RQTK01000221.1, read as the reverse complement.
CTGTCTGTCTGTCTGTCTGTCTGTCTGTCTCTCTCTCTGTCTCTCTCTCTCTCTCTCTCTCTCTCTCTCTCTCTCTCTCTCTCTCTCTCTGTATTTATTTACTGATCAAGCTCTCCGTTTCTCCTCTAAAATCCCTATCGATAATGGAGTCAATACATACCATAACATTTTTTTCGCGGAAAACAAGCAGATTGGTCTTTCTGTCCCAATCCTATCTTCTTTTGCCCAGTTTTCGCAGACTAGCTACGGTATTTAAAAATTACAGGCCTTGCCAAATTAAGTTTCGACATCTGGAGTATTTAATGATAATTATTATGGTGAAAAAAGGTACAGCAATGAAGGAATATAGATTTAGATTTTATTCATAGAAACTATCGAATTAGTCCTTTTACACCCTTTTTCTCTCGAAATTTTCGTTTTACAAATTTTCATCAAATGACTTGTTAGGTTGACAAAGTATAAACCGCAATTGTCTTGTTCCTCACACGACTTTACCACACTATACCCTACAAGGATAACAGTGAGTTTACTCATAGCACGCATTCCTACTCACGTGCAGTCAACTTCTGAAAACACTCACCAACTACTGAGAGGCTGCCACGAACTTTATCTTGGCACTCAAGTGATTTAGGGAAGAAATAGCGCCAGAAATACAACTTCTCTCTTATAATCTCTATTTTCCCTTCTCTTATCTCCTCTCTTACCACCTCTCTTATCTCCCCGCTTCTCTCTTGAGCCGTCTCTTTAGAGCCGTGAGGCGAATCTCTAGATTGAAGATACCGCCGGATTTCTTCCATGTACCACCATATCTTGCGTGTCCAGGTAGAATGTTCAAAATACTCCTGATCATTCATAGAGCATAGAATTCATTCGGTGTATCTTATCTTAAAAAAAAATAAAACTGATCCTCAAAACTTATCCTACGAACCTAGTTGAGAATGCATTAGTACATGTAGTAGGTATAAGTAGTATACTGCCACATTGTCATACATTGTCTGATAAAAAAAATATTAAATGGAAATCCCTCTCATAGACCTCCCTGTTTATGCTGAAGGCAATTACAAAATATGGAGCTATAGTTTTGTGTCTAACTTCTCCATTTGAAGGAAAACAATATATAGATCAGCCATTGTGGGCCTTAGTGCATTTATTTTATGCATTCTTTAACGGAAGTAAAATATCCCAGTCTCTCTCTCTCTCTCTCTCTCTCTCTCTCTCTCTCTCTCTCTCTCTCTCTCTCCCTCTCTCTCTCTTCCCCACGATTCCTGTAGAATGTAGGATGTTTGTCTGTTCTTGACTTTTTACTAGAGCCAGTCTCTATAGTCGGCTGTTCTGTTCTGGTTAGTTCCACAGAAGTTTATTTTTATTTTTTATTACAGACAGAGAGGAGAATGGTCTCGGCTGAAGCGCTCTAAGCCCAAGTCATTTTGGGGTAGTGAACTTTGGAAATTAAGTTAACTATTTATTTTCACTATTATCTGAATCCGAGATCCAGGAAAAGACGGGCCCAGTTCTCATGGTAGCAACTTGCAGGGGGTTGACTGGTCCGGGCCAAAGTGATTTACTATAGAGGAGATTGATGAAAAGTATTTTGAGTTTTAATAGAGAATAATGGAGTATTTTGTATTAACAGAAAGCTTTCATCCCAGCTTTTTTTTTAATAGGCTACCACACCAAGACAATTATGGTGTACTTGATACTTCGAAATAACATTAGTAGGTCTTTTTAAATTATGAGAATCTTCATGTGCAATATCAAAACCTTAATGGATACCTGTTAGACTGCTTTAAGTCAATGATATGATTTTATACAAATACAGGTGAAGTTATAGTTCTTTATTGAACATTGTAATGTTTGTTATCAAAGAAAGAAACGTTTAAACAATATGGCAATTAAATGCACAACCTGGCGTTTCTAAAAAAAAACAACCTTATTCCTTGTTTACGATTATGTGTTATATTTAAAACATGATTTTAACCCGAACCCACCATATTTATCAATTAAATTCATATGTATTTTCTGGGCTTCCATACAAAACGCAAACTTAACTTATTTAAACAAAGAAGTCAATTATATCCGCAATAGCGAAGTAGATAGAAAACAATCTTTCTATTAATTTAAAAACAAACATATCGTTGATATAAGAAAATCCAGTCCATGTCTGAAGAATTAGTTTGTATTTTTCATGCACATAATGCCATTTGAGTAATAATGCTTAAAACAAGCGATTCGCATTTGTCTTTATTTTGTCGCCAGGCTTCTCTCTTAAATTTACTGCGGTTTTCTGCGCCTGATGAAAAACTCCGCCCAGGCCAGCTAAACCAATCTCATCGGCAAAAGACGGTCCCTAGAATCCAACTTGATCTGCTATACAGCGGGCCACAGTTTTCATGATTGTTTGGAAAATCAACTTTCAGGCATAATTTTGCCTTAAGGAAAAGAGAACCTTTACAGAACTCTTATCTCAGTATTACTATGAAGAGGAATCCTAACTTTGTACAGGGAGAAGTTTAACAAAAGAAAGGCTGT
>RQTK01000221.1:368699-373699 GCA_003991915.1 Elysia chlorotica | reverse complement strand
GTGACCCTGTTTTTCGAACCAATTACCCCCAGCTGGGCTAACCAGTCCAACAGTACGAAGCTGACTAATCGCCCGGCTATAGGGAACTCCCGCCAGCTGCATTGACAAGTTGACAACTAGCCCAGGGAGAGAGAGAGAGAGAGAGAGAGAGAGAGAGAGAGAGAGAGAGAGAGAGAGAGAGAGAGAGAGAGAGAGAGAGAGAGAGAGAGAGAGAGAGAGAGAGAGAGAGAGAGAGAGAGAGAGAGAGAGAGAGAGAGAGAGAGAGAGAGAGAGAGAGAGAGAGAGAGAGGGGGGGGTTATAACTATTGGTCATCCTAACGAGCTATGGACAAAAGTCCTTCCAATATTGATGGTCTACACTCCAGCTGACGTTATGTCGTTACGCGGATCAACGCCCTCTAAAACTGTATGATTCAACAGGACGGCCATCCATTAGATCGTTAGCTTTGTTTGTCTGCTGTTTACGTTGTATTTTTTTTTTGTTTCACCTTGGAGAGAGAGGGCTAGGTTTTATTGTAACAGAACTGTTACTAACTGCTATTGGTAATAATTAGAGGTGTTAATAACAATATAATAATAATAATAATAATAATAATAACAACAACAACAACAACAACAACAACAACAACAACAACAACAACAACAACAACAACAACAACAACAACTACAACAGCAACAACAAAAACATTAACAATAATAATAAGAATCTTTTACTTTTCCAATCTATCGTCACCTGGGGCGGGGCCCAAGCTGCCGTGAGGGGAAAACACAAACGTTTGCATGGATGGAATGTGTGGCTAGATCTATGTTCTGACATAGTCGCCTGTTGGAGGACTGGGCTTCGTTCGTTGCACACAGTTCAATAGCTGTTTAGCTGCCTTTTGAAAACCTGGCACTCCCTCTCTCTCTCTCTCTCTCTCTCTCTCTCTCTCTCTAGAGAGAGAGAGAGAGAGAGAGAGAGGAAGAGAGACAGACAGACAGACAGATACACAGACTGACAGACAGACAGACAGACAGACAGTCAAACATAGACATATACAGAGACAGAGACATTGATAGCGATAGACACAGACAGACAGACAGACAGACAGACAGACAGACAGACAGACAGACAGACATATAAAAAGACAAAGATAGAAACAGAGAGACAGAGACAGCGACTGAGACAGAGACAGCCCGACAGGCAAACAGACAGACAGACAGACAGACAGGCAGGCAGGCAGGCAGACAGACAGGCAGGCAGACAGATACAGACTGATAGAGATACATTGAGAATTAAAGAGACAAAGAGAAGTAGAGAGAGGAAGGTAAAGAACAAGACAGGGGGGGGGGTCTCTCTCTCTCTCTCTCTCTCTCTCTCTCTGTCTCTCTCTTTCTTTCTGTCCCTCTGTCTCTATTTCTTTACCTATCACTAGCTTGAAAATTATGTAGCTAGCTCTTTTTTCTTTGACATTGATTCTTTTTCTCCATATATTTCCTCATTCTTTTACTTTGTATTTCTCTCGTATCTCTTTCATTTATTCTTAATCTCCTCCTTTTTCGCTGTGTCATTTTCTGTAGGCCTACCTATGCCTTAGTGTGCATCTCTGTCACTCTAACTGTCTGTCCTGTCTGTCAGTCTGGTCCTCTTTCTCATCCATGTTCAGTTGTCATCCTGAACCATGTTCTAGAGATATTCGGACAATAGCTTGACCCCTGGCCTTGCGGACTGTCCATTACTGAACTAGCCACCAACTGACCAGAACAGCGAAGGCCGTCGGGACTTCCCCATAACGCGAACATAAAGATAGGTCTGTCTAGCCCCGGTCCTTTTTTTTCTTTTTTGTCTACTTACACTTAAGGCGATATTGTGATGGTTATGTCAGGGAGTCTAGCCTAAAAATAGTACAGTGAACGATACTTACATAAGTTGAAGTTTGATCGCTGTTTTCAAGTCAAACTGGCACGTTATAAGAATGAATTGAGTAGAACAACGATACCATACTGTTCCTGGTTTTGTTCTACAAAACTTCGTCACCTAACACAAGTACATCTTTCTTTAATCTTTTCGATTGTTTAAATCATTATACAAACTGTAGAAACCAAATTATTTTGAAAACTTTTAGTTGCTAGTAACAACCCCAAACTAACGTATTTTATTTTTTTTCTCCCTCGCAAAGCTGGGTAATTGTCACGCAAGAAAATAATGAAAGCCATCCAAACATTATTAACGAGCAGTCCTATAAAGTAGAGAAGCTACTCGTATTTATCGATTGTGTTTAAAATTAGAATCTCTGGTTGAAAATCGATTGTCCAATATCGTTATTGCGCCTGATCGGTCCCAGTTTTTTTTATTATTTAATTATTTCCGTGTTTTAAAGCACGGCTTGGGTTTGCCTTATTGTATTTTCTAGTCACCATGTGAAGAGTCAATATGGTAACAATGCTCCGGATGTCTTCAAGATTGTGGAGAAAATAAAATATCTGCAAGTATGTGGGGTAAAGATCGAAGGAGTTAATAGAGAAACAGAGGCATATCGATAAACGAACAGAGAGATAGACAGAAGAAAAAACATACAGACAAACAGACAGACAACCTGTGAAAGGCGGACACAAAGAGAGGAAAGAGATATGAATCGAAGGAAGGATGTTGAATGACAAAGCCCAAGTAGGGAGAGAGACGTGAAATTACTCTATAGATAGAGGATTGGATGGGAGAAAATGAGGTTTACATACAAGTGAACCACATAGATAATCAGAAAAACATACCGAAATTACTGTATAGGTAAAAGCATTATAAATCTGTGAAAACGTTGATGAGGTTGTAAAATACCGCCTGTACACAGCCTTACTGACAAGATGACAGTGTTGATGAACAAAGTAGAGAGAGGGAGAGAGAGAGAGAGAGAGAAAGAGAGAGGGAGAAAAATACGGGAGAAAGAGTGGGAGGCATACACAAATAAATAGGATAGATGGATAGAGAAAGAGCGAAAGAGAGAGAAAGTGACAGAGAGGGAAGAAAGAGAAAAGACGGAGAAAGGAAGATGAAGGAGTGAGAAAGAGAGGGAGGGGGAGATAGAGGAAACCCCGAGAAAGAGATAAAAGAGAAATGGAGGAAGATAGAGGGAAAAGAGAGAGAGAGGGGGGAGCCAGACAAAGATAAATAGATTGATGGATACAGAGAGATGGAAAGAGAGAGAGAGAGAGAGAGAGAGAGAGAGAGAGAGAGAGACAGACAGACAGACATACAGACAGACAGACAGACAGACAGACAGACATAGAGATGTGCGATACGGGTCAGGAAAAAGGTCACTCGGGTCAGTGAGGTCAAGCTAGCCAGGTCTGGCGGTATAGAGCTAGCGATGCTGGTTCACAGCGGGTTTCGAAATATTGCCTCTCACTGGTCACCTCTGTGTTGGGCCGATCTGTAGTAGCTAAGTCGGTTCTTGAAAATTGTCACGTAGTGTGTGGGGATCTAGAGGAGTTCCTAAATTCTTACCTAAGAATTAATTAGGATTTTTGTACTGATTTCAAACCAATCCGTGCATTATTATTGATGGTAAAACAAGTGTGTGATCAGTATGAGAGAGAGAGAGAGAGATAGAGAGAGAGAGAGAGAAAGAGAGAGAGATAGAGAGAGAGAAAGAAAGAGAGAGAGAATTTCTAACTTCCCAAGGCCATTATTATGTTTCAAAAAATTGTTACCACAGAACCAGTTCTCTCACGGTCAGATAGAACTACCACCCAGACCAAGCCTAGAGAGTACTGTAAGTTGGACTTGGCGAGCAGCACAGACCACACTAGGCTTGACTCTAGCCTCACTGACTGGTCTGTGGTACAGTACATCATCTCGAAAACGCGCCGTTGCGTTTTTCATCTTTTTCATCCCTGGGCTTAATTTCTTTTGCCGGTTGCCGGAAGAGGGCATCAGTTTAACTTCACCTGCGTCTGTGGTGATTGTGGTGATTGTGGTGATTGTACCGTGTGTCGTAGAGTGCGTTCTATTATCTTGCCTCGAGTGGACTGATTCGTTAATCATGTTGGATGAAAACTGAATTAGAACTAGGATTTAAGTTTATACAGTGCAAACTTTCAAAAAAGGTGGTTCATTGAAAAGGTTACATCGTCCGTAGAGGTATTTCTGTGAATGTAGCCTACAGTCTTCTATTAGGTCTAGAGATAAATTTGGCCTGGATTACGTCTAAATTGCTTTGGATGTCTAAAACAAAAGATCATTAATATTATCTCAATATAACTAGATTTGGCTCTACAAGGATTAAGTTACAAATTCTTCTTTTTGTTATTCTAAACAATCAAAAGTTCCCTATTTTCTTCCCAGAGCACGAATCTGTTTGGATAGAACTATACAGATCTAGATCTCGGCCTAAATATAGAGTGTAGGTTCTTCGATTTGGTCGTTGTCGTGTTTAAGTTTTTCTAGCAGGTTTAATTATCAGTGTTTCCTAACCGTGCTTAGACTTTACTTTTTTCTAGGAAGTCCAAACTAGATCTAGATGTTAACAAACTATGGATGTGGAATACATCTCTTTTAATATGCTAAGATGACAATATAGAAAATTCAATAATGTATGCACAAAATTTAATAAAGCTAAACTGCGAGCTGTTTGTACGTAAAACTAGTTTTCAGACGCTTTTATTTATCAAAACTATAAGTTTTCATCTCTACATGAATCATTTGAACTTTAAAATAGTAAAAAGATAAAAATTAGCTTGGTTGATTGGAGGTTATAGACTCATATAGCCTTGCATTGATCTCATATTAGTTGCTATTTACATAGATTATCTTTAGAGTGCTATAAACCTACTGAGTCGAGATGTATCGACCGAGAATTGAACCTGCAACTGTATATCCGTCAGTCGTGAGCGTAATTAACCAAGCCGCAAGGCCCCTCAATGTTAATGGTGCAGCATAGTTATTACCTTTAACCACACTTAGAGCCTGGAAAGTCAAGATGCCCTCCCCAGGTGCAACCGTGTCAATCTGATTGATTATCCGAGAT
>RQTK01000221.1:331596-355346 GCA_003991915.1 Elysia chlorotica | reverse complement strand
TCTATCTATCTATCTATCTATCTATCTATCTATCTATCTATCTATCTATCTATCTATCTATCTATCTATCTATCTATCTATCTATCTATAATTGTAATGACATATCTATCTATTAATTTTTTAACTTTTAATTACAGGTCTATCTTTGTTTTGTTTTTTTCATCCTAGATCTGTAAAATTTGCCCATTTCTCTTGCTATTTATTCCCCTGCCAGTCTGTAAATTCTTTCTTGCTTGGTTTAGCCTCCATTTATTTTCTTCATTAAAGATCAGTTTATTGTCTGTTTATTCTTACTTTTTAGTATGCTATTAATAACACGGCTTCAATCTATGCCTTTATTCCTTTCAAACTATCCCCCCTTTAGTTCTCTGAAAAGTTCTACCCATCCTTTAAAAATCGCCCTGTCTCAAATACACTGATAGACTTCGTAAGATTTCTCATAATGTTCATGGCTGGTAGCGCTCTACTCTCGCACCCATAATTTTTCCCTCGTGGAAATTTATGTTCAGTATTAAACATTTTTCTTTCGTTTTTATCTTTTCAGTGAACGCCCTATCTACTTTTTATGTGTTGATCTAAACATGCTCTCTATCTTAGTTTGGTTATTTTTAACCAAAACATCTCTACCTCAACTCTATTTAGCTTTCATTTATCTGCGTGTTTGTGGGTTTATGTCTATCTGTCTGTGTGTCTGTCTGTCTGTCTGTATGTCTGTCTGTCTGTCTGTCTCTCTCTCTCTGTCTCTCTGTCTCTCTCTCTCTGTCTCGATGTCTATGTCTGTTTGTCTGACTGTATCAATCTCTTTCTCTTTTCCCTGTTTCTTTATTTTTCTTGCGATTTCTCCGCTATGTAGCTACTCTACCTCGATTAACCCTGGCACGGATTAGCCAGATTTTTGGGTAGATCAGTAGCGACTGGTGTATTGATTCTGACGCCCAGGTAAACAAACAATCTCGGCAGACTGAGGGGAAACATTAAAAGCATCTCTGCACGTAAGCTGGTAGGTCTGTCAGTCTGTAAGTCTACCAATTTGTGAGTCTGTCATTCCGTGAGCTTCAGGGCAGGACTAAAAACACTGGTAGTTGAATTGGTTTAACATCCAACATAAGCACTAGGCCGATATAGGCTATATTGTGGACGGGTTCCAAGACTGGCGTCTGACAATTTTATGCGCTTCCACACGCAAAACAGGGCGGGGATACCATGCCTCCTGTCTCAGCCGGTCACATTAAACTGACACCGACCCAACCAAGGACCTTTTGCGTCGGAAGGCGATGTTCTACCTACCCTAGGACTCCCCCCCCAACTGGAGACTCTCCGTCTACCTTTATACTATCATGACACCCCAGAACCGCTCGCTCTAAAATATCTATACAAACAATAATACGTTTATCTTTTCAGCTTGTCTAATACGTGGAACATGTGCAATTCTTTTTTTTTTATTATTCAGCCAGGAAAACAAATCTATCTGGCGTAAAAGGGGATAACAGATATAAACCATGTTTTGGGTGAAGATAACGAATCGTGTTTATTATTGGTTCACTGGAGTTGCCGCATGAGCAAGCCGTTTTGTCTGTCCGTCTCCTCTGGTATCTCATCTTCTCAAGAGATTGATTGCCTTTACCTTGTTACTGGATCTAGCGCGGAAAAGATAAGAGAAGACAAGATAAGCCTATATTATCCCATGGAGAAATTTTTATTGGTCGTGCAATAATACATTTTAATATCAGAACATTAGTTATATTTCTGTGAGATTAAACAAAATGAAATAAAAATAAAATTCAATAAGCATTTTACATTCACGTGTAACATTGTTGATATCATAAACTGTCAGACATACAACATTATTATTTAGAAGTAATACATCTTTACGCATATATACGTATACATAATTATACTCCTACAAACACATGTCCGCCTAGTGGAGCAATTTTGTAACAATCTGATGGATGCTGGTACAAACGAGTTTTTATATCTGTCTGTTCTGGCCCTTTTTTATATTAATCTGTTACTTCTTTTTCTTGATTCATATTCACTTTGATAAGGTTGGTTTATATATGGTATTATAAATTTAGCTTTATTTGTTACTTTTAAAACATGTATGTCTTTGAAAGGGGTTCGTTCACAGCCAATAATTTTGGAAGCTTTCTTTCTTATTTTGTCTACTCTTTGCGAGTGGATTTTTTTTATAGGTTTCCTCCAAAACGCGTAATTCTAAACGATATTAAACTTTGGATACAGAAGACATAAAAAAATTCATAATATTGTACTCGACATTAAAAGACTTTTTTTTTTTAAAAAATACAGTCGTTTATCAGTTTTTTTTTTACATTATACGAATTGTGTATGTGTCAACAACTTCAACTTGTACATCTTTATTTTTAGCGGTGTTAAAACAGAAGTCTCGTTTTGCCTAAAATAAAAAATGCACCTCTTTTGTTTTATTAATGTTCAAATTTAAAAAGTTCATCTCGCACCATGACACACATTTGTTAATTTCTTCAAAGTAAATATTTTCGTTGTTTGTTTTTGTTTCGATGAGGCAAGAATCGTCCGCAAAATTAATTACTTGTGTGTTTTGCCTTTTGTCTGATAGTCATTGGTGTAGGCAGTGCATTTATAAGCACATAGGCCTGCGGTTTCCCCCGTGTTCGTGACATTAGATTTGGATTTAACACCATTTACATTAAGATATTGTGGTCTCATTGTAAAAAAAAAAATTTAAAAAATCCAAACGACAACACTGACGTCAACATACAATTCATATTTCGTGATCAGAAGATGGGGATGGATAGTATTAGAAGCGGATGAAGAATCTCGAAATAAACTTCTATCAAAAAACACATGATAGGGGGCTATCTTAGTGGACCACTTGAATGTCCGTGGAAAATCAATAATAGCCCTACTTAGCACATAATTTGTTGTCTGTGCATAAAGTGGCTAAACGTTGAATCTCAGTTTGAATCTGGGTATGCGTAGGTGGTGAATTGTATATTTTCCTGTTTTACAGACACAAGTCTCCTTTATTTGTGTTTCTGGTTTTAAAATACAAGGCTTTTGTCTCTGGTGTTTTTATGTTTATAGTTGTTTATACAATGCCTTTGTTGTTTGTTTTGTTTCTGGTTTTAAAATAGTCTGTTTAAAAGGGTCATGCGAAAATCAGGGTATCTTTATATGAAAATTAAGGTCTTCACCTGTACAGGATTTGTCGATGAATAAAATCAGTGACATATCTTTACAATACCGAACTGTCTATTTTTTTCTCTTCTTATCATGTTTTCAGCTTCTCCCCTGAACATCTTTGAAATAATTTTTGTTGAAAACTTCTCTCCTTTCAAGTAGTTATTCTCGTGTGTCTGCTCCCCACCGCTAGATGGGGCTACGATGGCCCGTTTGTGGCGACAAATTGGATAGTATGGGATATTAATAGCCTCGCAAGAAACTTAGTGCGTGAAGCTAATGTGCGCTGTACAATGGGAGTTTCAACAACAGAGGTATAAAATTATAATAAACTGTAAAGAGATAAGGGTAGACTCGATTTCATTTCTAATGGGACTTGCAGGGGGTATTAAATGAACATCTTTCCATAGAAGAATGCAGTTTTCTTTTTGTTTTTATTTTGTTGGGGTTTTTTTTTTGTTGGTTGTTTTTTTTTATAAATTGTTTGCGAAAAATATTCCACCGTCATTATTATTTCTGAAAATTCAAAAAATGTCCATAACAATGAAATGAAAAATTTGGTTGTTATTTGTCAATTATAATGAAGCTAAACATAATACCGGTCTAGAATATTTAAATGGCATACCGAAAGTGTCTAAGAACTAAGAAATTCCTGTAACGACCATACTGTCCCGCCCACCTCTACCCTCGGCAGCAGTTAAAATCTCGTCACAACCACCCAATCACGGTTCCACCATAATCTCCCGTCTAGACTGGGGAATTTTCAAGTCTCGGTGCCAGGAATTCAAAGAGGCAAAACATTTAGAATGTATTATTTTTAGTATTATTCTTCTTATACTATTCTTTTCTCCTTCTCCTCCTCATCTTCCTCCTCATCCTATTCTTGTTGTTTTTGTTTTTGTTGTTTTTGTTGATGATGAAGTTGTTGCTTTTGTTGTTGTTGTTGCTATTGTGTATGGTGTTGGTGGTGGTGTTTTTTGAATATCATTGTTATAATCACTAGAGAATGTGTGCTTTGGAATAGAGCATGATTTATTTTACTGGACTCTGATGACCAACTCTTTGAGTAACGTTGCTGACGTGCTGTGAAAACAAACTCAAACAAGAAGTCTTATGGGAAACTCAAACTCAAAAGCGCTGGATGATTGATTTTTTCCAACAATATTATTGATTAGCTTTATCAAACTGCAACTCTTTCCTTTAGTCGTACACTTTATTCTTAAAAACGTCTAGAGTTTGTGTTCTTATAATGTACATAACAATTGAATGTTTTATTCTGATCCTTATATTTCTTTTTTCTATCACAAAATATATGCTTATATAATTTTGTAACGCGAGCTCAATCAGCTCTAATGTTTTATGAAACCCTTTGATTAATTATAATTATTTTATACGTCTTAATTAAAATATCAACACATCATGGCTGACACCGAGATAAACTTTTCACAATTTTGAGTATAGAGATTAAGAACTGGAAACCCACAGGTTTATTCACTGTAGCCATTTCTTGATTAACTAATTAGAAACAGTGCTTTTAGATTTTTCCCTACTGTACTTGATTCGTAGATTTGCGGCTGGCAATGATCGATACTTTGTTATTTTAGCCATCGATTTCCATTATACAGGTACCTTTAGATTCCGCGTGTTGATTAAATCTTTGTTATTTCCAAAACCCATTTTCTGATTCAGATTTGGTTGGTTTTCATTTTTTTTTCTACTCTTTGCATTGATGTAGCTGGAAAAGCTACGGGATCATCCGTCATTGTTTATTTTCTTTCCTTACATTGCTTAATCTATTCAACGGGATTACATCAGATTTTATTACAGAACAAAAACCATCGGAAAAAAACTATAGACGTAAAAGAACGCGAGTGCCATATCAATCATTCTAAAATTATAATTATACCCAAAACTTACGGTGCCAGATTAAAGGCAGGGCCTGCACCCCCCTCCCCCTTCATAAATGGGCCTCCTACCAGAAGCAATCCCCTTTTTAAATAATGTGTATAATTATGCATCTTCGGACAATAATAAGGGAGTGAGGGTCCCCACCTGAGCTAGGCCCAGGGCCCCCTGCGACCCAAATCCGCCACTGAGATCTTCTTTAGCTTCCAATAATATCAATATATGGGGGAGTGGAAGGTTCTTTATTTTTCTGTCACCTTCACCCCATGAACGTGTTCTACAGGTGTCACTAGGATTAAGCACAAATTGATTATGGTTTTTTTTCTTCTACTTAAATTTCGCATCGATGTTTTATCTTAACAAGCCTTCCGTTTGTTGTATTATATCTTTGATCTAGGGTTATTTCATGAAATGTTCAGTGTAATTAAAATAGAATATTTAAATGATTACTCAGGCCTTGTTACCATAGCTACTAAGTTCAATTTTAATAGCGTAGAGATGTAAAGACCAAATCTAGATCCATGCAAAGGTATGTCTGTTAATTATTTTTAGCTGGATGTGTTCCTCTTTCATCGTAGGATTTCCTTCTCAAGGTTCCAAAAGACCTTGTTAAGCTTCCCACTATTTCAGTGTAATGAACCAAGCTATGATGGAGTCCTGTGTTTCCATAGGTCCTCGAACTTTACCAGGAACCCCCACAATCTTTAGAAAAACTTGGAAATAGTTCGCAGATTTCCCTACATCAATGGCTCCCATAGTTTCTATGGCTTTAACTTTCGTCCTCGTTTATTGAATTCTGAGCCAAATTTAGATTTCTACTTTTTGTCGTTACCAGACCTTATGAATCTTTTGTCCACTCGATTAAACTGTTGGTGCAAATACATAAATCGAGTATGGCCGTGCACTGAAACATGGCATATGTTTGGACATAAAAGTGTTTGATTTGGTTGTTAATTTTGTTTTGTAAATGTTGCGCATTATGGTGATTCAGCTGAACTCCTGATATTTTTATTTTTTAGATTAGGTATGAAGATCATTCATTAGTGAGAAGGTTTTAGTCAGTGAACATTTTATTTAATCTTCAAGCTATTTTTTAACGGAATAGAAGAACCTAGGTGTTGGGTATTTCTTCTTTCCACTCAAAGCTAACGACTCAGTAGCCAACCCGTACATCTCTTTACCTTAGCAGCACATTCGGTTCGCATCACAAGCTTGGCTCTCACAACCGGAAACTGCTCCGTCCATGTCATGTAACAGACTTCCGTTTCTTTACCTCCGGGCCAGGATCTAACGACCTGTTCGGTTTCAAACCGCAGGCCTTGGAAACAGGAGCCTGGCTGTCCTAGCGGTGACCCTAGGGTAGAACATCAGCTTGTCTGGATTCGAGGCCTGGCGATTTCGCTCCCTACTGGTTGGGTCGGTGCCAGTTAATATGACCCGCTGACAGGAGTCATGGCATCCCCGCCCTGTCTCATGTGTGGCAGAACATAAAATTGTCAGACATCAGTCTTAGGGTCCGTCCACAATATTGTCTATAGAGTGTTTTTGTAGGACGTTAAACTAACTCAACAGTGCTGATGTTAGACTTTATACAAACTCAACATTCAAACTACCGGCTCTGCTAACAGGAATCTGGCTGTCTTGGCATAACCCAGCACTCGACACAGGCCTGTGACAACCCGGTCCACAGAGGTAGATAAGTGAATCTGCATCAGCGTCCAATCAATGCTCTATCCTAGATTTACGGAGCCAATCAGCTGTCAGAAAAAAATCCATTCCTCATGCCTCGCGGCGTGATTATGTAACCTGATATCATCCCGTGAATCGCTAAGCCTGTGATTATCTGGCAGCGGTCACTGACCCTGGTGGGCAGAACTGACCGCCCTGAACTGTGAAAAGGACATTAAGACCAGGGAGGGAGAGACTCGGTGGGCTGGACACTTGACGGCGTTGGCCCCCTCTGACAACGCTTAATGATTTCTCTGGCAGGGTTGGTCAACAGGGGCCAGGAACATTAGTCTAATCGAAGTCTGTCTCTCGAGCCAGTTCTGGCATCCAATCAACTGACTGTGTTGGTCCATACCAGGTACACGGAGGTTGAGTGTTATTATGTCTGTTTGAATAAGTGCAACGTAAGTCTCTCCCGATTTCAAACTCAGGCCTGGTATAGATAGAGATTCGTGAAGTCCAGGCGGTTAGACAAGTTGCTACGTCTTAAAAATAATTTTGTATATGAATCGTTAGCTTCAAAAAACACATAAACCAACAAACATTTCATTTTTTTAAATTTCATGCGTAAATGTGTACTATGTTCACATTATACTTTTCAAGAAAATTCAATATTATAAAAATTAGTAGAAAAACTAGAGAATTTGTATAATCGCGTGGTGTAAAGCTAGAATGTAAAGTAAAAAGACATTTTAGAGCGGCTTAAAAAGAGATTAACATTATAACACGTAAAGCTTAAAACATTTTATAAATGAGTATAGCTCAGTAAAACCGTGTTTAAGAATAATCACAAACTAGTCATTAGGTTGGATTCGTAACCACCTTGCAGAAGGAATACACACATGTAAACAATATTGCAGAATAATTTAATCAAGAAATCAATACGATACTCTTAATATTCTTGTCCTTGAAACTACAAGTGGGGGAATAGCCTTGCTCACTAGCTTGCTTTTTCTGTACAAACTGTAAGTCTCACAAGTGGGTCCCCTCTAACATGCTGGGACACCGAGCGCCTGCGTAAAACCAGGACTCAGCCTGTCTCACTACACTAACACCGATACAACCAGGGGCGGGCAGAGCGGCTGGATTAGTGTTCGAACCTGACCCCTGTATAAAAAAACCGCACTCATTGTCTAATGAAGAAGCCTAACCCTCCCTGACTCTCTCTCTAGGTCTCTCTCTCTCTCTCTCTCTCTCTCTCTCTCTCTCTCTCTCTCTCTCTCTCTTACTCTCTCTCTCTCATCCTCCTCATACACTGCACTTAAGCAATTTTCTAATGGATCATTTAAGCGAATGTTCCAATGTGGTCACTTTTAAATGTTTTCGAACAGTGACCTGACTCGTTAGCTGTAATATGACAGATCTTGCAGTTTTCACCGACTCAAGGTGCTCCATGGGGTGCTAAATATACATGACTATAAAGTCTGTATTTGTTGTTGTTGTGCGGCGCGAAAGTTATACCCTTACCTGTGAACTGCTGATATGTATAATGTCTTAAGTTGACAAGCCATGCCATGACTGACAATGTAACGCCAAACCTAGGGCCTGGCATCGAACATCACGTCTGGAGCAGCTCTCAGACCGCACGCGATGTCACCAGTGTCGAGGTTTTGTCTCAGAGTTCAGTGACTAAAGTCTGGGAATACGACCTGTCTGTCATTGTTCTCGCTTTCTGTCTCTCTCTAATTCTCTCCTCTCTCCCTTTCCCACCCTCTTTCTCCCCTCTCTCCATCGTCCTGTTTGGCTTTCTCTTTCTTTCTCTCCCCTTGTCTCTCTTTCCTTCTTTTCCTCTCTCTCTCTCTCCCCCTCTATCTCTTTAGTTCTCTCCATCTCTCGGTATCTTTCTCTCCCTCTTTCTCTATTTCTCACTCAATCTCCTGCACAATGCTTCTCTCTTCCAAAGTATTTTTTTCTTTATTTTGACCAATATTTTTATTTGTTTATGTATGTGTGTGAGCATGTCTGCACACATGTGTATAGATGATTGTACCTATCTGTCCATCTATCTACCTACATATATATCAATCTATCTAAACTTGCTGCCTACCTATTTATCTATCTATCTATCTATCTATCTATCTATCTATCTATCTATCTATCTATCTATCTATCTATCTATCTATCTATCTATCTATCTATCTATCTATCTATCTATCTATCTATCTATCTATCTATCTATCTATCTATCTATCTATCTATCTACCTATCATTCCCTCTACTCTTATACCTCCTGTCTTTCGATAACTTTTATAATTCTATCCCTGCGCGTGTCCTCCTTTTTCTCTGATATCTAATATTTTAAAGTTGCCAAACTGTCTAAAAAGTTTGCATTATTATGTCGTGCATATATAAAACCTCTCCAAAAAACCCTTGTACACCTAAAATGTCAGTATTTGAGCTTAATCTCATTGAGCGCTTCTCTCTCACCCTTGAAACTGACTGCTTGTGTGTCTGTACATTCTCGGCATCGCTTCATATCTATCAGTTTTCTGTTTGCCGTTTGTCTGCTCCTCTGTTTTGTGTCTAGCTGTCTCTTAGTCTGTTAGTCTGTTTGTTTGCATCTCACCCCCACTCTCTCACACGCACAAAACACACACCTTGTTATAGTGTCAGTTTATGTCTAAATATAAAATTGACAGTTTTCTTGATTAATAAGAGGAAAAAGCTACCATTCCCTGCTTTCGTAGCTTCCTTCAGTTCTTGAATATCTTTTCTATTTTATCCGAATCCGCATCAACAAAAAGGTTTTGATGTCTACATAAATATAATATAACATCCTCTTTAAAAAAGGAAAGAAAAAAAACTTTTGATGACCGAAACACATGGGACAATCGCTGTCAATATTCATGTACCGTGTGCTCATTCGTTCTGAAATTGGAAATAATCCAACTGCATGCAATGTGTATTTAAACGATTTATTAGAAAAACAGACAATCAATGTCCTTTAAAAGGTAAAATTTATTCCTGGTTGGATTTTCTGTCGAAGTAGAGAACTTAGGAGGCGTTAAACCGTAGAGAGGAATAGAATTCTCTCCCTCCCTCTATAGAGAAAACTGGCTGGATTTCACATAACCTGTTATGTGGTATTAATTGTATATAGAAATAGAATATTTATCAACCTAACGATTGCGTGAGGATTTTGACGTGCACACCTGAAGGGTAAAGAATATTCTTCTAGCAATCTTCAACCCCCAGATGAATATTTGGCCAACTTAAACACATGCTGCAGCAGGTGCTGAAACGCTGCACCAGGGGTGGTACGTGTGAATTATGTGAAGATTCACGCATGTTTTTTCATCTGCTTCCGGTTTGAACATATCAACACCTGACATCCTATAGAGCAACATATGGCAGTGCATCCAACCTGGTGGGCACCTTCAGCCTACAGGGTTGGTCAGGTCTAGAATCCTGGCAGGTTTAGTACACGTTCCCACATAACTGGGATAGGGTGTTTCACCAAAAAGTGCTTTAGTATTCTTCCTCTTTGTGATCACCGAATCGTATTTTCTTAACATACTGAGATAGTAATACCAACAGGAGCCTTATAAAAGCTTTTGATAGGGGTATAGCTCCAAACAAGAATCTTTCTCTCTCTCTCTCTCTCTCTCTCTCTCTCTCTCTCTCTCTCTCTCTCTTTACATATGTTTGGAGAAATGTAGAGCGTTCGGTGTTGCAAAGCTTATTAAATTTTATCAGGCCTGTGTTTGTTTGAGTTTTCACCAGGCTTAATTTCTCTCTAACCTGTATTGTGTATTGGTTTCCACAACAGCCATAACACCCACAGAGATAGGGTGTTTTAACCGCGAAGTATTGCGTGACTTCATTTTGTTGTTGTTTTTTTTACTAAGTCGACTGGTTGGACTTGGAGTAAAAGCTTAAGGCACGATATATGAAACGCTATGTCGAAGGCCAAAATTGTTGTTATTTTAATCTATTGGATGTTCGATCTAAACAAAAATTTAGGATTTATTCACTATTTGAACGAGCTTCTCTCGAACCGTTTTCCAGTAATCATGGTGTTCATTCACTGCTTTCCGAACGAAGTTGCAGCCCATCTCACTATCCCAGTGTTGGCTTTCCTCCTCCTTTCTGAGATAGTCTGGGTTGCAGAAAAGTGACTTATTTTTATGTCCATCGATTGTCTGGCACCCTCGCTATATATTATGCTACATTGCCGGCCCATCTAAGTTTTGATTTTTTAAGTTTACATTAATTTTGATATTCTCAATAATTTGTCTCTGTGATCTAATCCACGCTTTTGGTGTTAAAAGAGTGTTAAAAATTTCACATTTCAAGATGTATTTTATCGCGGCCATTGCGGGTACGGGGTGACTGTTCTAATTGAATTTATTTCTACACCCTATTTTTTCACAAACAGCCACCTCTATAATGCTTTTTAGTCTTGGAGATCAGAGACTATTTAGCGAAAATTTAAGATCAATGAAAACTGGGGTTCTGGCGAGGTTTTCACTAATCTAGTACATATATGCCTGCTTTGAAGTATCGAAAAATTCCATATTTTGAAAATGTATATTAAACTCAATTCTAATAAATTGTTCGGATCCTTAATGTTAATAAATATTGTGAATATTTTTTATCTGTGTAAGTTAATGTCTGTGCGTGTGGGGTTTTGTTTGTGTGATTGTGACTGTGAGTTTGTGTATGTGAGTGTGTGAGTGTCAATTTGTGTGTTTAAGTGTGTGAGCGTCACTTTTTGTAAGTGAGTGTGTGGGTGTCAATTTGTGTGTTTAAGTATATGGCGTGAGTTTTTGTATGTGAGTGTGGGTTTGTGTGTTTAAGTTTGTGAGTGTGGGTTTGTGTGTTAAAGTGTGTGAGTGTGGGTTTTTGTTTGTGTGATCCTGAGTGTGGGTTTGTGTGTTTACGTGTGTGAGTGTGGGTTCATGTTTGTGTGATCGTGAGCGTGAGTTTGTGTGTAAGAGTGTGGGTGTGTGTGTAATTATGAATGTGTGAGTGTGAGTTTCTTTGTGTAAGTATGTGTGAGTGTTCGTTTGTCTGTTCGAATGTAAGAACAAAAGAAGAAGCCCCTATAAGGCACTTGAATCGGCATTGAACCTCCTCCTGAGCCAAGACATAATGAATTTCCATCTGAAACTTTTAACAGATTGCTCCACCCAGCCCGGCAGCTGCTATTCTTCTCTACTCTGGTTTTATCATCAGCATCAAGTTTTTTCAAAATAATGCTTCCAAACACTCATCTTTTCTTGAAAAACATGTTGTTCAGTTGTGCAATTTCGTTTTTTTTTATCGGCTGAGGCAGATAAATTATTAGGGGGATTTGGAGGAAACTGCGAAAAAAGTCCAAATTAAGTTAAAAGGAAACCCTCTACGCATTGCACAAATTATTTAGGAGAATGATCGAGATGTTTTGGGGGTATTTTTCTGTTTGTGGCTTGGCAAGAAGAGTGGTTTTGACGCGTTGTTTTGATCTATCTAGAGTCGGAGTCTTACAACTTGGCAAGAAATCGATTCTAATGATGAGTTTTGTGTATGACTGAGTCCTATAAAACGAGCAAGCCAGAGAGGAAAGTGTGGTAGGAAGAAATTGAGAAGAAATGGTAACAGATAAAGTAAGAAGGAAACGGAGAGGGAGAAAGAGTAGGAGAAAGAGGGAGAGAGAGAGAGTGAGAGAGAGAGAGAGAGGGAGAGAGAGAGAGAGAGAGAGAGAGAGAGAGAGAGAGTGAAGGTTGTGAGGAAGATAGGGAGAAAGAGAGGGAGAGAGAGAGAGGGAGGGAAAGGAAGTGTTAAATGGTAATGAAGGTTTAAGGGATGCCAATGATCATTTTGATAATGATGAATTTGATCAAACACGTTGATGATGATGATGATGATGATGATGATGATGATGATGATGATGATGATGATGATGATGATGATGATGATGATGATGATGATGATGATGATGATGATGATGATGATGATGATGATGATGATGATAGTGATGATTCCGGTAATATTGAAGATGGTAATCATGATAATAAAGAGGATGTTGAGGAACATAATGCATTGTACAACTACTGCTTAATTCACAGAATTCACAGCGGTCGGCATATTTAAACATTATTGAAAACTGTTCACACATTGTTGGCACGACTGAAGCAAAACATCAACATATGTTTGAGTTTGGGCAAAAGTATGGGGGAGCCGGTGGCTCAGTCGGGCAGTGCTCAGAACTGGCGATCAGGAGGTCCGCGGTTCAAATCTCACCTTTACTCCAGTCACGGTATGGAATCTCTCGGTAAACTTAAAGGACCTAAAACGTATAGGTAATCAATTCTATTATTGTTTAAAAAAAGACGCAACAGTGGGGATTGGACTAGTGTAGACCTTATTTATTTCCTTATCACAAACCTCAATGAGGTAAACATATTTAAGGTGATGTTTTTTTTAACATTGATAAATCTTAATTGGATTTTATTTTCACCAAGATTCAATCCGCTAAAATTTTGCTCTAGAGCGCACGTGCTACCTGCAGACCACAGTCGCGACCCAACCTCCCCACAGACTGTCTAAAAAACTGTTTTTTTCACTCAGCGTTGTTTTAGGTGAAACTTTGAACGTAAATCAATCACCTAGATCTCATTAACTCAGCTATGGATTTTCCATGCAGAAAGAAAACTTGAGGTTCCAGAAGAAAACCACAGAATCCTGTCTAGCACCAACGCGGATTGTTCACGGTACCCCACTCCCAATAATACCAAAAACTCAATAACTCTCGTGTCTGTGGCCATGCATTATAGACTGACTGTGAGTAGTTTGAACTAGGGCACAACAACCAGACCTGAGCGGAGAGAAGAATTAATTAGTACTGTGTCCGTTTTTTCCTGCACGGTGGCGAGTTTTATCGTTAACTTTCCATGAGTAAATTAACTGGCGTCTACGAAATGGAAAGCACAAAAGAAGTTAAAAAGTGAAATGCATAGCCAATAAATTAATATGCACGGAAAAATCAAGAAAGTCGTTGGTTTTTTCCACGCATTTTTATGGTGCCCCTACCAACGTCAGAATTCCATTTATTTTCTATACATTTTGCTGGAGGTAGAGAGATTATATTCAGCCCACACTCTTTCTCTCTACCTCTCTGCCTCTGCCCCTCTGTCTCTCGATCCCTCGCTCTTTATTTATTTCCTTCTCTCTCATGATCTTTTTCCACCAAATATGTTCACTTAATTATTATTCTATCCACTGTTTATACTTTGTTTCAATGCCTTTCATCGACAATGAAAATCGTTAAAACATCATGTTGGTTGTGAGTTTGATATATATGCCTCCAAATGGTACATGTTATGTTAAAATGGAAGGCAAACTTGACTTAAGTATGATTAATGGGTGACTAAACAAACACAACTTATAAAAGTAATTTCTCTCCTGTGAATAATTGTCGACTTCTTTTCTTTTGAAACCGTAACCACTTAACCAAAGTAAAGGCTGTGGGATTTTTTATGTAATCATCTGTGCAAAAAAAACATAAAATAAAGAGACCTGTTTGTTTTTATTTACAGCACATAAAAATTCACGTACATTATTTCAATTTATGTATATGTCCTTCTATGTTTACATGTTATAAAAACTTATATACAGGTCGGATACGGTTTTCGGTTTGAAAGTGATCTAGTGAGTTGGTTTATTATCAACATCATCATGATGGCTTGGCGGTAGTGTCTGAAGTAGCCTACCGTACAATCTGCCTGAAGAGCTCTCTGTCTTGAGCGATCCCTTCTGCCTCGTCTTCTTTGTAGCCAGTCTTGCTTTCGCTTGACCTTAAAGAAAATTTGAACTGCACACACACACACACACACACACACACACATATTATCATTCACACACATACAGTTGTAGTTGAGTTGTTTTCATGTCCAACATCAGCACAACATAGGATATATTGTGGACTGGCCCCAAGACTGACGTCTGAGAATTTTATGCGCTGCACACACGAGACAGGGCAAGAAGACCATGACTCCTGTCCCGGCCAGTCACATTAAACTAATACCGACCCAACAAGTAGATAGCGAAATCGCCAGGGCTCGAACCACGGACTTTTTGCGTCGAAAGCTAATGTTCCACCCCAACGTGCACCGCATCTTCCTCATACACATTCAGACAATGAATGTTTAAAAAAATGGTATTTTTGGGATGAGCAGACAAAATAATGTTTTTAGATTTCCTAGCTAACGAAGCAACACGGAAACAACTCTTACATTATGATGCAGTGTGGTGGTGCTTGGGCACTTAAAACTTGCGGAAACCGGAATACATAAGCAGGTTAGGAGAGAGAGAGTGGGAGAGAGGGAAAGAGAGAGGGAGAGAGAGAGGGAGAGAGGGAGAGAGAGAGAAAGAGAAAGAGAGACAGGCAGAGAGAGAGAGAGAAGGAGAGGAAGAGAGAGAGAAAGAGATAGAGATAACGAGAGAGATAGAGATAGAGAGAGAAAGAGAGAGACATAGAGGGAGAGAGAGAAAGATAGAGAAAGAGAAAGAGAGACAGACAGAGAGAGAGAGAGAGAGAGAAGGAGAGAAAGAGAGAGAGAAAGAGATAGAGATAATGAGAGAGATAGAGATAGAGAGAGAAAGAGAGAGACAGAAAATCACATAAAGAGAGAGACAGAAAATCACATAAAGAGAGAGATAAATAGATATATAGAAGATAGGCAGATAGAGAGACAAAGAGAGAGAGAGAGACAGAAAAACACAGAAAGAGAAAGATAAATATATATAGAGAAAAGAGGCAGATAGAGAGACAAAGACAGAGACAGACATAGAGATAGAGTGACAAATAGAGGTTTGTAGAGAGGAGGGCATTTAAACATTTTGGAAACATGTCTAAGCATGGCCAGGCGAACGGGGAAGATTGATGTGTCAGTAGGGATATTTTAACGCTGAAGAAAAACATATGGGAGAAACTCTTGTTTATTACTGCGAACACTTTAAGAAGGAATTTGGATTTATGGAAACCGTCCACTGATTTAACTTGATGAATTATCGTGATGAGAATTGATGTTACGTATTTACATCACATTGAATCATAGACCGAACGTTGTTGCTATAAGATTACAGACTTTCCATAAGCTCACAAACTAGACAAACATTCTTGCTTAAAAAATTATTGTGTCATACTTTATATACTAATAATAACAAACAAGACGGCTGGAATAATCATGAGCGATTATCTATTAATACTAAGAATTTGACAAAAATATCAATGCTATAAAATGACAGACTATACACAAATATACAAACAAGATAAAAAAATATCATGGCTTAAAATATGAGCCGCTAAAGAAAACAACAAATATAACCCAAAAGAAGAAATCTGAGAAATCGAGCGTTACAAAACATAACTGCTAAAAATAGGACGACTCATACAATAAGGAGACGAAAATAGGCTAAAACATCATTACTGAAATAGGGCGGCCCATACAATGAGGAGATGAAAATAGGCTAAAACATCATTACCAAAATAGAACGGCCAATACAATGAGGGGACGAACATAGGCTAATAATTCATTACTGAAACAGGACAGCCCATACAATAAGGAGACGGAAATAGGCTAAAACGTCATAACTGAAACAGGATAGCCCATACAATGAGGAGATGAAAATAGGCTAAAACATCATTACTAAAATAGGACGTCCAATACAATAAGGAGATGAAAATAGGCTAAAATTAGAGAGGAGGGCATTTAAACATTTTGAAAACATGTCTAAGGTTGGCAGGGGAACAGGGAAGATTGATGTGTCAGTAGGGATCTTTTGACGCTGGTGGAAAACATATGGGAGAAACTCTTGTGTATTACTGCGAACACTTGAAGAAGGAATCTGGATTTATGGAAACCGTCAACTGATTTAACTTGATAAATTATCGTGATGAGAATTAATGTTACGTATTTACACCACAATGAATCATAGACCAAGCGTTATTGCTGAACTATTAAAGACTTTACATAAGGTCACAAACGAGACTAACATTCTTATGAGCGACTATGTTTTAAAACAAACAACTTGTCGAAACTATCAGTGCTAAATAACTATCAGACTAACAGACGGCCCATACAATAAGGAGAATTACAAAAAATAGGACGGCCCATACAATAGGAGGATTACTAAAAATAGGACGGCCATACAATAAGGAGACGAAAATAGGCTAAAACATCATTACTAAAATAGGACGGCCAATACAATAAGGAGACGAAAATAGGCTAAAATTCATTACTGAAATAGGACGGCCCATACAATAAGGAGACGAAAATAAGCTAAAACTTCATTACTAAAATAGGACGGCCCATACAATAAGGAGACAAACTATTATAGACCAAATCATCAACACTGAAATAGGATAGCCCATACAATAAGGACACAGACAAATAGGTCAAAACGTCATGACAGAAATATGGCAGACAACATAAAAACATAAACAAAACATCACCACCGGAATAAGGAAGACTATAAAAACATAAACAAAAATCATTAATGAAATATGGCACAATATGAAAACAGAAACAAAACATCGTCACTGAGGTACGATAACTGAAATATGACAGACAATGAGAACACAAACAAAACACGATTACTGAAGAAACGACAGACTATGAATACTATAAACAAAACATCGTTACTGAATTACGACGCACTAAATTAAAGCAGATAAATACTCCCGCCCGCCAAGTGACGCATGCATCCTCATCATTAACTGGATCAAACAAGAGCGCAATTTTTTGCCTCTCGTCCTGACGGGGTTAACGCCCTCATGGGGTTAACAAGAGCTCAATCTCTGCGTCCCGCCCTGATGGGGTTAACAAGACCTCTATCTCTGCCTCCCGCCTTGATGGGGTTAACAAAACCTCTATATCTGCGTCCCGCCCTGATGGGGTTAACTAGAGCTCAATCTCTGCCTCCCATCCTGCCGGGTTAACAAGACCTAAACCTCTACGTCCCGCTCTGATGGGGTTAACAAGACCTCAATCTCTGCGTCCCGCCCTGATGGGGTTAACAAGACCTCAATCTCCGCGTCCCGCCCTGATGGGGTTAACACGAGCCAGACAGGCCGTCCCATGCTCTGATTTGGTCGAGCTTGATCCCGCTTGCCTTTTCGCTCTCTCTAGTACACAGACCCCGGACGGAGTGAGTTGAGTGTCTCTGTGTGTGAGGCAAGGGTGAGGGAGATGGCGAGGCCAGATGGTCTGTAATTTAGAGTACTAGGAGTGATTAATTATTTAAAACTTGTGCTTGGATTTCATCTTCTAATCCTATGTTGTGCTTTCATGAGGCGGTAAACATAAGCGGCAAAGATTTCAATTGGACTTCAACTTTGTAACTTTACAAGACCAGGAGTAAACTCGAGCTATACGCACAGCCATTATTTCAAAGAATTACACAGTTTAGATTTATTCTCATTTCTATTGTGTGCGCACGTGTGCCTGTTAAATTAGAAATCGTAAGATTCCACGCAGGAATAGAAACGAGTGTTAAAAACGTGTTTTTGTTAGTGTCAGATTCAGAGTGCATCACAAGTGGTGTGAACGTGAGAGAAGTATCTTATTACATACATTGCTCTGCGCTCAGTTTATTTATGGAGCTTGTTTTAAGATGTAGGCTTCTTCCTGGATGGGAATGTTAGTTGTGATAGTTTTCATTAATTTTATAAGTGCGTTAAGTCAAAGGAAACTATAGGCAGACACCCTATCAATACTAACTTAGTGGATCCGACTGCTTATTATGGTCTTTCTTTCCGACTTGACAGTTGTAATGTTAACCACAACACGACTGTGTGTTGTGGGTAGGTATTTATAAATGGTTTTGGTTTTGGATAATCAAACCGGAAAGAATGGATAGCGACTTTCAAGTTTTCTGTTGTTTTTGTTATTGTTATTTTTTTCGTGTGCATATTTATAGTAAATTGCCTCTAAATTGTACACCCTTTTTCATTTGCCTATGTGTATTTACTTATCTATCGACCGTCTACATGTCTGTCTGTTGGTCTGTCCATCTTTTTATCTTTACTTATGTTTGTTTGACTGTCCGTCTTTCTGTTAGTCTTTATGTCTGTGTGTCTTTATATTTGTGTGCATGAGAGTCTGTCTGTATTTCTCTCTCTCGTTATTTGTCTCACCCTCGTCTCTTCCTCGATTTAAATTCCAACCCTGCCACTCTATTTTATTGCTCTTGCGATTTTTTTCTTCGATATAAATATCCCTCTGCCTGTCTTTTTCATTTGATGCGTACCTAATCAGATATGTCTCTGCGCCCCTCCCCCTCTCTCTCTCTATGTCTCTCTCTCTCTCTCTCTCTCTCTCTCTCTCTCCATCTCCATCTCTGTGTCGCTCTGTCGCTCTGTCTCTCTGTCTGTCAGTCTCTGTATCTCTCTGTCTGTCAGTCTCTGTATCTCTCTGTCTACCACTCTCTCTGGCTCTCTGGCTATGTTTCAGTTTCTGTCTGTCAGTCTCTGTGTCTCTTTATTGGTCACGCTCTCTCTCTCTCTCTCTCTCTCTCTCTCTCTCTCTCTCTCTCTCTCCCTAATCTCTCTCTCTTTCTCTCTGTCACTCTCTGTGCCTCTCTGTCTGTCACTCTTTTCCTTTTCTCTCTTTCTATCTCACAATCTCCCCCCCCCCCCTCTTTTCTCTCTTTCTATCTCACAATCACACCCCATCCCCCTCCCCGTCAACTGAACGTGAACTCCACCTCTGTAGTTTGTTGCTCTTGCTTTTTTCCTTCAATAAAATTATACCTCCTTTTCTCTCTTGTTCGCTTAGCACTTACATTTCTCTCCATCCTTCTCTATCCATCTTTTCCCTCTTCATTCTCTCTATCTATATTATTTAGTCTTTCTCCCTCTCTCTACCTCTCCACCTCTCTCTCTCTTACTCTCTGTATCCCTTTCTTTATGTCTCTCTTTCACACACTCACTCTCTCGCCATCTGATAGGGGCACCTATTTTGCTACTACTAGATCCTCTCATTTCATGTTTTTATCTTTTAACTCCTACCATGCCAAACCACACTTGCTCATCTTTCCAACATTTCGTCACATTTAGAAATCACCTCGACCAAAAATAGCATCTCGCTTGTGGTGAACAATGTGTGAGTCTGCGTGTGTGTGTGTGAGTAGTGCATGTGTGTGAGTAGTGTGTGTATGTATGAGAAATGAGTATGTGAGCAGTGTGTGTGAGCAGTGTATGTGTGTGTCTAAGAAGTGCGTGTGTGTAAGCAGTGCGTGTATGTGTGTGGGAAAAGTGTGAGTGTGAGCAGTGTGTGTGTGTGAGTAGTGTGTGTGTGTGTGAGTAGTGTGTGTGTGTGTGTGAACGATGCGTGTGTGTGAGTAGTGCGTTGTAAGCAGTGCGCCAGTGTTTGAGCAGTGCATGTAAGAGCACGTCTCCTGTTGGTGGGAGGAAACATCCACATAGATAATGGCAGGTGCAGGGTGCAGCGTTGAATTTCTTCCTCATTAATCCCCCAAACCGATAAGCATTGCCAGCAACTTTCGCAATCCTGCGGATAAGCTAGTAGTTTCACCGAGTCGTAAGCTACCGTGACGTTCTACTTACGGTCCCATGTCATTAACTTGGCAGAACATTAATTTTATTTATTAAAAAAACCTAAAATAAACAACCCAATAAAGATTGGCAAGATAAAGAGTGAATAAGAATAAAGAATGGCATTGCTCGAATAATTCAATTGCCCATTGTTCAGCTTTCTATCATAGAATTTAACAATGCAAACATTATAGAAATGTAACACGTGTTGTGGCTTTCAATTGGATGAAAGGCACACTGTCAGCGTTTCAAAATATCGAAAGTAAAAACTGGCTTTGTGCATTGAAAAAGATGTTGACAAATGAACACATCATTATTGTATTCATTAGATCTTATCTTTATTGGAATGTGTCGAAATATTTACTTTACTTCGTAGTATTTCCTACTCGTGGAAAGTAAAACTAGAATATTATTTATGTTGGTTATTTTTCTCTTTACCGTTACTCAATATCCCGAATTATTGTAGCTGTCTCTTTTTTTATGTTGAGGCACAATTTATAATTCAGGTAATAAGTATTTGAAGTCATGCAGCTAAAATAAAAAACAACAAAAACATGACTAACTGTAACTTCAAGTAGATTGTGGTATGTAGATAACTCCGGTGGATTCAAACTGCTCAGGTACATTCTACGGCAGGCTTTTCGACAGTGTGATATATTAAAAGCATCAAATAATTCAAAATACATGGACATATAGCCCAAAGCGAGGCATAGAGACACGCACATCGAGATTTTATTCAAACTACATGGACATATAGCCTAAAGCGAGGCAGAGAGACACGCACATCGAGATTTGCGAATTTGTGTATGTGTGACAAGTGCCTGGGTGCGAAGTCAGCGGAAAGCACCATGGATGCGATCGGGGATTCCCACACCGCGAAGCCTGCGCGGCCCGCCTGGAAGGACACGACACCGTAAGTGACTGAGTAGACAGTACTGACCTGCACTTGGCTTTAAGCTTGGAATGATAAGCTTGTATTGATACATAACTCTCTTGAATGAAGTTGATTGTCGTGTATATATTAAGTTTCGAGGTAAAAGAGGAGGTATATTTTGATTTCCATTAAAAAATTGAGTTGCGTGTAAAATTTAAATTTTACGTAGATAAAATGATTAATTTTAAGTAAGTATTAAATGAAAATGTTTTTACTGAATGAGAAATAATACACAAAATCATCACCACTAGGAACACATCATCATCATGGAGTGCCGTGCCGGTTGGCGTTGGCGCCCATGTCCCTCTACATCTCTTTACCTGCATCTGACAATCAGGTCGATCCCTACGCTTCCTCTGCCCCATCTTCCCAGCAAGTATCAGACTTCACTGTTTGTTTTTCCCTCGCTCTCTTCCCGTTCGTTTTACCAGCACAATAACCATGTTATAAACAACGTCTGCGCATGACACGGCCAGATGGCAGCAAATTTTGCTTGTTGTGTCCTGATTTTGTTAAGGAGATTTATTCCGACGCCTGCATGTTTCTCTTAAGCTATTTTTGTTTGTTTTTCTCGTTGCCCATGAATCACATCTCAGTTGCTGTCATACATCTCTCCAATTCTTTGTTTAGTGTCCAAGTCTGGCTTTCGTACATAATAAAGTGATGTACATAGCACCTGAACACTGACTGGTCTCGTTGTCTCACTTTAGAGGCTAATTTGTTGTTAGTCAGAATATGTTTCTTCCTGAAAGGTTTGTTTGGCGATTCCTATTCTTGTTTTATTTCGGTTTTGATTTTACCGTTTTCTATTATCATCGCCCCTAAATATTTAAATTTTTTTCCATATGGCGTTGCTCATAGTCTCTAACTGTTAGTTGCATGTGGAAGTAACTTTTTGCCTGGACACCACCATTGTCTCTTCTCATTACCTCGCTTTCTTTCATTATGTTATTCAATAACGCATGTAGATCATTTTTATTCTTAGCTATGAGAACGGTGTCGTCAGCGCACCTGATGTTGTTCTTGATAATGACCTCCCATTTGTTATCCCGGTTTCGGAATACATAATACTATCACAGTAGGTTTTTAGTATAAAGCTATGTTAGGATCAGTACGCTTGTATTGTTTCCTACTCGTTTTTATCAGTATTAGTTAACGTTTAATAGTATATAGTACAAACGCCATTTTCTCCGCTCTCTGTGAAATTGTCAGTCTCATAGTCGTCCTCCAGAAAACTTATCTCGCCGACGCTGGATATTTAGAACCTGACAAAACCAACCAAATATTATTATTATCGTTATTCCAGATGAGGTACATAAACAAACCCCAGACTAATGGTAGCTAAAGATAGGATTCGACCTGTCCAAGGCTTATTGCCTTGGGAGGCTGCGCCATGGGGAATTCCCATACGAAAGAAAGTGAAGCGGGTGGCATATTTTGCGGTACTTCCCTCCACAAGTATATTTAGCCTAGGCTTATCAAATTGCCGTTGTTGGTACTCTACTCTACATGTATAATTATGTAATCGCCGTTGTTTCTTTTATCTACTAAATATGTAAGCTGACTTGAAACTAAAGTTGCTGGTGTGACTTCAGCTATAAAAATATATTAAACATGAAAACGTCTTTTAATGCTCAAAATTGTTAAATCGGACAGAGAAATAGACCCAATATAAACACCTAAGCCTACACTTGTTGCAATATTAATGTATTTTTGACGAGGACTTTCCATTTGCAAGATAATAGTTAGAGGTATACAATTTATATAATTGTGATGATAGATATAAATCAGTAGTATTAATTGTCTTTTCTCTTCGTTTCGTTCATTCACCTTTTTCGTCCCCCATTAATATTAATTTGTTGACTGCATAGCAATGCTGATCAAGTATTAAATCATATTTCTGTAATCATTGTTACGTCAAAGATAAAGGAGTTTCTGTTGTTTTCCTGACGTTTTCCTGGCGTTTTCCTGGCGTTTATTCTCTGAAGAAATATTAATGGTTTTCCCTGGCTCGATAAATATTTGGACAGGTTATTATTACTAAACGTAATTAATTTGGCAATCCACTGTTGACTGAATAGCGTGTTTGCTGTATTGGAAAAATACATTGCTAAGAGTGTTAGTGATAAGGTTCAAGGCAAGTCAGAGTGTATGAAAGAGAGAGAGAGAGAAAGAGAGAGAGAGAGAGAGAGAGAGAGAGGGAGAGAGAAAGAAAGAGAGAGAGAGATAGAGAAGGAGAGGGAGAGGGAGAGATAGAAAGACACATATAGGGAGAGGGATAAAGAAATAGACAGAATGAGCTAGAGAGAGAGAGATAGAGAGAGCGAGAAGGAGAGAGAGAGGGAGAGATAGAGAGACATAGAGAGAGGATAAAGAAAGAGACATAAGGAGAGAGAGATATAGAAAGAGAGAGAAAGAGAGAGAGAGAGAGAGAGAGAGAGAGAGAGAGAGAGAGAGAGAGAG
>RQTK01000221.1:246139-321369 GCA_003991915.1 Elysia chlorotica | reverse complement strand
CAGAGAGACAGAGACAGAGACAGAGAGAGAGATAGATAGATAGATAGAGAGAGAGAGAGAGAGGGAGAGAGAGAGAGAGAGAGAGAGAGAGAGAGAGAGAGAGAGAGAGAGAACCTGCATATTTGCAGACAAGGAAATAATGTTTGCTGGTTTCACCAACACGGAGATCCTCCAATCGAGTTTTAATGTCAGTGGACTGACAGGACTTCGATCTCAGTCGGTGACAGTATTGTCATAACCCAAAGAAAAAAAAAAAACAAAAAAAAATCGGGAATGTTTTAATCAAATCACGCACACAAATATAGCATATTGAGCTAACAAGCAAACAAGATGGCGAAAATCTTATATAGTATGGAAATCTTGTTATTATAATTCTATACTATGAAACACACCATAATATTTTTCAGTTTAATTAAAACATTATTATTATTATTTGTATTGTAAACGGATACCCCCATAATAATGATTTTGCTCTGCCTGTTTTAAGGGGAACCAAGGCTCTTGGTTTACATCTTATGTTATGTGTGGGTTTTTTTTTTTAAATTCTAGATAAGCCTATTTTCTAAGTTTTTCCTTACAGTCTAGATTTTCCTGATTTATCCTACATATACCTGAACAGTAAGCTACACTCCTCTTCTTGATTCTTTTGGTGTGTCTTTCCTTTTATCTTTTACTTTATTTACTACTCGTTTTCTATTCTTTGTCTCACATTTTTCTCTTTCTCTGTCCCTGTGTCTGTCTCTGTCCCTATCTCTCTCTCTCTCTCTCTCTCTCTCTCTCTCTGTTTCTGTCTCAGTCTCTGTCTTTGTATGAGTCTCTGCTTCTGTCTCTGTCTCTGTCTCTCTTTGTGTGACTCTGTCTGTCTCTTTCTCTGTCTCTGTCCTTGTCTGTCTCTATGTGTATGTGAGTCTGTGTGTTTGTCTGCGTGCCTCTCTCTCTAACTCTTTATCTCTCCAAATTTCTATTCCTCTATCTATCTATCTATCTATCTATCTATCTATCTATCTATCTATCTATCTATCTATCTATCTATCTATCGAATCCATACTTATGTTTTCTTATTGACTAAAACTAATTTGTTTTGAAGATGGATATTACAGTTCCTCTCCAGATTTATTACCCTAAGAGTGTTTTCTATGCTGCTCTTTTTACTACCTATTTTCTTTTCGCCTTGCACTGCATACGAACTCTTTGCCTTCATTGCACATTCAACCACCGACAACATCACTCTCATTTTTATTTATTCCAAGCAATTTACGACCTACATGTGTGTAATAATACCTCTTTTTATGGAAACTCTTGTCAGAAATATGTCACAAAATGCATATGCATTGTTTATGGTGTTCCATGCTAAAACGCTTTGTTATATTTCTCATGATAATACAATTTGATATATATATATATATATATATATATATATAGGTGTTTAGTGCTATAACTATGATATAAAAAACAACAACAACCGATAACCATAAATATATCGTATTATTGCTATTATCGCAAAAAATATTTTAACAGCTTATTCAAAAGGAAATCTATGGGCTCAAACAGGCGGAATTTTCAAAAATCGGTTTTCGTCGAAAACGCTTAGATATTCATTGGTTTGTGTCTGAGCTGTGCACATCTTATTTCTGTTTAAAATTGTCTGATATAAATATATATCAAAGACTCGTGATTGTTTTTACAACATATTCTTTATTTACAAGAACAAAATACAGTTTAGCAACTAATTTCTAAGTGTTGTATTAGACGCAACCAGCCGTACAATCTGTATGAAAATATGTCTGTCTTGGGCTATCCTTCTTACCTCGGAGGACCATTTTTATAGCGTCTAAGTTAGGCATCTGCTAAAAGTCACACTTTGACTATCAGTAAATACAATGTGTCATAAACTTTGCATCAACGTTTCAGGTGTCAAAATTTTTTGTATTTGTTTTTGAGCGTAAAAAAATCTAATATAAAGCAGCGGTTTATTATGAAAGCTAGAAGACAGATAAGTTGCACTGCTTTTTTTTTCTTCTTTTTTTCTTTCGTTTACTATGTTTTTCAGCCTGTCTGTAACACTTGGACTGGCAATTATAAACTGTCTCTTCGTCTCCCTTTGTGTTTTATTCCTTTCTTTGTCTGCTCATGTGTATGTTTGATCGTCGATCTGTCTATGTCTCTCTCTCTGTCTCTCTCTCTCTCTCTCTCTCTCTCTCTCTCTCTCTCTCTCTCTCTGTTTTTGTCCCCTGGCTCTGTCTCTCTGTCTCATCCCTCTCTCGCTCTCTCTCCCTCTCATTCTCTCTCTCTCTCTCTCTCTCTCTCTCTCTCTCTCTCTCTCTCTCTCTTTCCCTGTTGAATCATAACGTACACGCAAGACAACCCCATTGTAAGTCATAAGGTCGAATTTGATATGTGCGACAGAGCGTCTACTATGTCATCAGGCATCAAACATTGCTTTAAGCAGGCGCTCCAACCTTTCTACCAACAACACCAGTACATGTAATACCCACGTCACGTTACCAGTACCATTAACGAAAGTTGTACAGAATGTGACTTTAAGGACTCGTTTTACGTATCTGTGGTGTGAAGAAATCGGTTCTATTTCTTGGGTAGAATGCACAAACATGACGTAGCTTACGTCTCGTCGAAAGCCTTCTTATTTTTATATTTTTACGACGAGGCGTAAACTACGTCGCGTCGTAAGCCTTCTTATTCATATATTGTTACGACGAGACGTAAGCTTCGTCTTGTTTGTGCATTCTACCCCATGTATTCAATCAGAATAGCTGAAAATCGATTTATTGTCATTCACTTTTTCAATACAAAATCCTGTTCAGGAACTCTATGCAATGTTCATTGGCTTGAATGTTCGCACCGATTAGCACCGCCCTTTGCGTACGCACTTGATGTGAAAGGCTTAAATCTATAGCCAAGCTAATGATACCATCTGATACACACAACTCGTCATTTAATAAAATCCAATTATTTTGTTGGAAAATTTAAGCATTCGGCATAACGTGAGCCGATGATTTTGAATTCCGTAATGTAAGTTAACAAGGATTCAATTTCGCCTGGATACAGCCCATCATTGGTGGGCCATCAATAAATATCAGCCTGCCGTAGACTGGCAGTACGTGGTGTTACCTGTTTGTAAACATTTTAAGGCTTTTGAGCTAAGTTTATATTTGTAGAGAAAAGAAAAGAAACAAACAGTGCGGCCTGTATAACCACGTTAATTTCTCCTTTGCTTTGTTAGTAAGTTTTAATGGGAATGATCTCACTTTATAAAAAAAAATTCAATAAAAACAAAACGTAAGCAATATCACGTGATAGTTGTATTTTGTGTTGTTGTAAACAATTAGCCGGCTTACAAGCATCACGTGACTTTTGTGTGAAAGATGTCAGCTCCATTCGACATTAGTCTAACCTTTTTTTTTTATTTGAAAGCTTTCCATTAATAACAAACAACTCTCAAAAGCACTACCATAAAAATGATAATATCAATATGGGTAATAAGTAAACTTGTATAAAGTCTGATACAAAAAATTTACAAGATAAAATGCGATTGAATTTTAAAATACACGATTATACGATGAATAAGGAAAAAAAAGTTAATTGTTCCAACATTTCACGCTGTGGTATTTGGTTAATGGGAAATGTGTTTGAAAGCTGCACTTTGCAGATTCCAAGATTAAATTTTAAGTGCCCACAATAAAAATGCGGAAGCATACAAGATCAGTATTTTTGTGTATACGAATTTTACGGTGACAAAATCCATTTCGAACAAGAAAAAAAAAATATCATCATGTTCCCTTCTTTTCCTATTATCTTTTCAGTGGTCCTTAAACGGAAAAAATACATAAAAAAAAGTGTAATAACAAAAAGTTAATGATTATACTCAAAGACACGCAAAAAGAAAAAAGGAAACGAATAGGGATAGAGGGAGGCGGTAGGAAGACAAAAATATCCCCCGGTAAGAGCTTTTAGCGGATGGATCACCAGTCCATTTCGCGGTGTCCCATTTAATCTTTACTGAAGAGGAAGCTGACTAAACCCTTAGAACAGAGGCCTATACAACTATAGCACTAGGGTCCCAAATGTTTTTCTTTAGTTTTCAATACTAACTTGTTTACAAAGTCGTTAGTACAGAAGACCTAAACTGCAGCGCTAGGACTCCAAATGTTGTTATTCAGTTTTCAATACGTGTTTACAAAGTTAGTTCAGAGGACTTCAGTTATGGCGCTGGGGCTCAAAATGTTTTGCTCTTGTTTTCAATACTAACTTGTTTACAAAGTCGTTAGTAACGAGGACTTCAGTACAGCGTTAGGGCTCCAAATGTTTCCTCCAGTTTTCTATACTTGTTTAAAAAGTTAGTACAGAGGACTTCAGCTACAGCGCTAAGGCTTCCATATGTTTTTTCCCAAGTTTTCGATACTTGTTTACAAAGTCGTTAAGCTACAGCGCTTGGACTCCAAATGTTTATTTCCAGTTTTCCATACGTGTTTACATCTGACTCTCTTGAACTATTTCTCTTTGTATTTTGATTTTGATTTTTTATTCATTTCATAATTTTTTCATTCGGTTTTCCTTTTACTACACGTGTCTCTGTTTATGTTTCCGATCTTGTCTCTCTTTCTACTGCGTTCGCACGTTTCTCCGTATCTAGCATGTATACCACTGTCCACATACTTCTGCTTGTCTTTCTATTTTCCCCCATTAATGGCGTTCCTTTTTTTTTCATTTTCTTTTTTAAATCTCATTTCTTTCTGGTTGTGCAGTGACATCTTCTCCAAACCACATACAATTTTAAATTTTCTAATTTTTTTGCCTTTGAATTTTTTTTTTTATCTTTGTGCCTTTTTTCATTCTTTCTCTATCTCTAATTTTCACTTTCGCTCTCTATCTCTCCATCTCTATTTCTTCCTCTTTCTCTCGGGGTTAGAGGGGGAGGAGGAGGAGGCGAAGTAGTGTAATTGTAAGAGCTTTGGTCTCTCTATCGCGAGGTTCTTAGTTGGAAACCCACAATTGGTCAACAATTATTTTGATAAATTTCGTTTGCTTGATAATTAGATGGGTCGGGTCATTATGATAATGCCAGGCTTCGACAAGAGGGGTGATATCCCCGCTCTGTTTGTGTATGAAAGCATGTTTGGAATCCGTCCACAATATAACTTAGATAGTGTTGACGTTGGGCGCTCAGCAACAAACTCTCTATGTCTCTCCCTCTCTCTTTTCCACATCTTTTTTCTCCAGTATCCCGCTCTGTCTTCCATACTCTCTCCATTTTACATTCTCTGTCTGTCTGTCTGTATGTCTCTGTGTCGGCCTGACTGTATGTCTCTGTCTCTCTGTCTGTGTGTGTCTCTCTTTTTCTGTCTTTTTATTTTTCTCACCCGCTTCTTTCCATATTTCTTTCTCTCCATTTCTCTCTATCTCTGTCTGTCTGTCTGCCTGTCTGTCTGTCTGTCTGTCTGTCTGTCTGTCTGTCTGTCTCTCTCTCTCTCTCTCTCTCTCGCTCTTTGACTCTCTCAATCTCTAAATTCATTTCGGGACACTATTTCCAATTATTTCATATCGAATGAAGGGCTTTTGCTAGCCATCGTTTTTTCTGCTGAGGATTTGGAAGACTGATCGAAGCTTGAAACTTGATCCCTTCGATGAGTGAGGCGAATGAAGCTTTGCCCGTCTTGCATATGCGGGGATAAATTGTGGAGTTTTTATATTTTTGCGACACAAAGAGCGGTGCATTGATATATTATTTCCAACGTCTAGTTTAAACACGGTAGCGGTTTCTGTTTTGTTTTCTTGTGTAAATTAAAAAAAAGAAGTCTTAGTTCTAAAATTACAAACACAATCATAGATTCTAAACACAGGATATATGTGTGTGTCTTGTCTAATATACATAATATATTTATGCCATGTATGGCTCAGTTTTAAAAGCGTGTTCTATATAAAGTTCTAATTAAATATTTGTTTCGTCTCTGCTACCCCTTTACGGCTAAAGATTTTTTTAAAGTAAGACCATGTTTTGTTTCTATTGTTCGTGTGGTTATAAGTCTATATTGATGATAAATATACATTATATTTTTTGTTTAAATGTTCACAGACCTCCATTATTATGAGGATAATTATGATTAATATAATGCAAACCTATTCACACCCATTTATGGTAAAGCAAAAATAGAAATGACTTAAAATCTATTTATTTATTGATTTTTTTTTCCACGATACTCTTTCCGCAACTTTTTATTCCTCTTTTAACTAGTATATTATACGCCTTTAAAGGGACCAAAAGTCGAAAGTGCTATGATCTTGCTTTGCCAACTATTTAAAGAGAACCGGAGCAAACTAGCTAACCCTGCCATCTATTGTACCCTTCTTGGAAATCTCGTTAAATGCCCCTAGCTTGGGCTAGATCGATAGCACCAAAGCCCAGATTCTTGTAGGGCGCTCTAAAGTCACCCATTTGTCACCCAAGCTGTGTAACGACTCTTCTCATTACTGAACTTGAAAATATTTATTTAGAAAATGAGAGCAGACGTTACACCGCTGAGGTAAAGATTTCTTCTCATTTTGTAAACATAACGTCGGACTAAATTGTTTTCTGCGAAGTAAGTCTACCAAAAATAATTGAACCTTTTATATCGATAATGTTTTTCTTCTATTTGTTTATATATATATATATAAGGAGAGAGAAAAAGAGAGAAAGAGAGAGAGAGAGAGAGAGATAGATCTCTAAAGTCACCTATTTGTCACCCAAGTTGTGTAACGGCCTTTCTCGTCACCGAAATTCAAAATATTTATTTAGAAATGAGAGGTGAAGTTTTTTCCTCATTTTGCAAACATAACGTTATCGTTTTGTTTTCTGCGAATGAAGCCGACTAAAAAGACTTTGACTTTTATATCGACACTGTTTCCCTTAAATTTTTTAAATGATACAATAGGGCATAGAACCCACTAGACACAAAAAGAAAGACTATAGTATATAAAAGATACTGCATCATTATAGGTTGACATTTTTTCTGCTATTGTTAAGTTCAACATGACCAAACGTATGTGCGGACATGTTTCGACTATAATAGGTTAAGTCATAAATTAAAATCTCTCTGTCTGTCTCTCTCTCTCTTTCTCTCTCTCTCTCTCTCTCTCTCTCTCTCTCTCTCTCTTTGTCTCTCTCAATTCATTTCGGGACACTATTTCCAATTATTTCCTACCGCATGAAGGGTTTTTGCAATATATACACACACATGTAAATATAAATGTATATACACCTACCTATAGATCGTTATCTATACTCTCATGTTCGTCCCACAACCGTTGTCATTCTCTATCACTGCATCTTTCTCATATTTATACTTTTTCCTCTATTCCTGCGACTGCTTCTTACGTTCGGACGGTTAGTCGCCGGTGTTGTTATGCTACTCACTCACGTCCTGGCAGTTCTTCAGGGCATCGCCATCAGTTCCATGCTGACCCGTCTTGAGCAGCTCTCTAGGCTTGGGGGTTTGTGCTCCCCCTCCCGTTTCCTCCTCTGGTAAAATCATAAACAGGCAGGCGGGAACGCCGACGCATTCTAATAAGGTGTAGCGAACATTCCCGATCTCAGTCCTCAGTCCTGAGTCGGCGTGGTACTGATAAATCAGACGTTGCATTGCAGGTTCCAGTATTGCGTTCGATCTACTCTGTAGTGTCTTGAATGGTTTATTTTCTAGTGGAAATTCAAACTTAGTCACGTAGCAGATGTGGTGCCTCGCTGGATATTGATTTTCAATTTTGGATTGGATTTGAATAGTTTCTAATTTGACTAGAACGTGTTTTTTTGGTTGTTTTTTTTGTTTTGTTTGTTTTTTTCGGTAACGTGTGACAAGCAATAACCATATTTTGGGAAATTTCTGACAAACAACTTAACAAAATTATAATATAAAAAACCGAGTGCAAAATTTTGTTCTTCAGTTCTAATCTAACATTTCTTAAATACGAGTAACTTGGCGTTATATCAAATTTGTACCAATTTGTTCCCATAGGATTCATATCTTTAAAAAATCCTTTGCAGTGTCCGTTTTCAATTACTTGTGCAAATAGATCTATATACGCGTCTGCAGAAACGTAGAAAACAAAACAAACAATAAGTGTTTAGAGCATCGGCGTTTATGGTTATGTGTGTCTACATTTTGAATAAAGAAAGTTCTACATGAGTTTTGAGCACCAGTGCCTTGATCAGCTTCCTTACTTCGCGGTATTACTGATCATAGCTTCAAACCTGATTCTATAAACGTGTGGCGTTCTAATCCGTGCTGCTATGAGAAAATTGTTGTTCCCTGAAGTGGCAAAACAGAGAAAAAGAAATTATTATTCATCTGGTTGGTTTGATTGGCGAGTTTTAATATGACTAGATGTTTATTTCACCATATTATAGTTTACCACACGAGACACTGATAGAAATTTGTTAGATTTGATTTGCCTACACAAGACGTTATTATAGAGCACAATGTAAATTGTAGGAAATAAAAACACTGAAAAATAAGTGCAATTTCTCCTGGGATAATCGTATATTCAAAACACGTCGTACCTCTTATGGGATAGGTTCACTGGACTTGTCTCCGAGTCAGCTGACATGTAAAATCGATTGCTCTTCTTCTAAAGCTCTAAATGTATTTTTCTTTTGTACATTATGCATGTGCAACTCAAGCAGTTTAATTTCATTATGGTTTTGGCAAGTAAAGAGAATCTCTGGTTAGTGTGAGATGTAACTGTATTTTAGACCCAGCTAAGATCTATAATAATTGTATTATTTATTTAAGGAGAAAATAACAAAGAAAATTCTGCATTGAAAAACAAAATAAGTTTCATATCTCGGATTGGAGGCCGCAATTTTAGCTGAAAAACTATATAAAATATACTTTTATTAAAAGGCGATGGAATTTTCCAAAATATCCCCCACTTCTGGTTAACAGTTATATTTTAAATGGCAACGTTGTAACAGGACTATTCATCTGAATGTAAAAATAGCTTTCCTAAAACCATTGCACCCAATTATTTCATTTTATGTTAAGTATTTTAAGTTAAAGGATTTCCTATCATTATATAAGTAAAGACTTCGCATTTTTCTCTAAACTGATAATTATATATTAACGAAAATAATTTTTTTAATACAAAATTATGGTCGGACCTAGATCTATAGAAACTATGGTTTTAACTCCAGCCGTCTTCTTGATACCGCCTCACAGCTTGTATTTGGAGATGGCCCAACACCTGAAAGCCCCTTCCGGTATTTAGTGGGGACCGCCAGCCGGAAGTGGTTTCATACGGATTTCCCTTTCCCCTATTTCCGTTTAGATTTTCCCGCGCTTGCGGATATAATGAACGCGGCCTGCGCCCTTCAGCTTTCACAGGATAGTTTCCGTTTTTTTTTTGTTTTTTTTCATGTGTATAATTTACTTTATATTGATTTCTAGTGAAAAGAGATTATTCCACTCAATGCGTTGATAATTATGCCCCTATTTATAATAATTTCAACTTTGTAAAAGAACGGTCATACATAGAATTCGATAAACGGGTACTTTTCCGTTACCAGCGCTGCAACACAGAGTGCAAAATTTGAAGGAAAAAAAACAAAAACATATGCATCGATTACAGTATCAATTATTTTACATGGTCGACAAATTTGCTGTTTTTTTTTAAAATTATGTTTCGAATATAAACTCATGTGTAGATTTTTGCATTTTCCTCATAAAGGTTTTTTTCCACTTAACTGTTGTATCATTCAGAATTGTGCCTTCTGCTTTCTCTCAATCATTTAATAAAAGAGTACTTTATTATCCAATCGAACATTTCTGTCATTTATTTAGATTTTGGACGTCAAGATATGAATAGATTTTTGTACTCTTTTAAGTGACATAGCAATAACAAATAACGTATAACATTCTTGATCGTTTCTGTGCATACCACCATTAGTTATACCAGACAAAATCTTCACATATTTCTGTAGACCTAGCCTGTGGCATTAAAAAGCATGTACCCTACAAAAACATCGAGTGTTGAAGTCCCCCACACTGGTTTTAATATCAATCTTACATCGGCGCTTCAAGCATAAGAGTGACCATATCGACAAATAATGCAGAAGCGCCAAACCTGTGAGGGTAAAACACCACAGCCTTTGTCCACAATGGAAAAAAAAGAAAGC
This sequence comes from Elysia chlorotica, assembly GCA_003991915.1. Classification (NCBI taxonomy): domain Eukaryota; kingdom Metazoa; phylum Mollusca; class Gastropoda; family Plakobranchidae; genus Elysia; species Elysia chlorotica. The sequence goes on along the minus strand of RQTK01000221.1, from coordinate 311,201 downwards.
CCAGGACCAGGCTCAAACACTCGGTCTTTCAACTTCTCGGCGACGCCTCCACCATCACCCTTGGCGCTGTACTGTTCCTCCTCCTCCTCCTCCCCCGTCAAGGAGAGGGCCGGGACCCCCTCCTCCCCAACCCCGCCGCCAAGTGACCCAGTTCAGGATGAGCCTGTGCCCCAGGAGGACTCTGCGTCAGCGTCTGGGAAGGGCAGCCCGCAATGTCCGAGCATGGTTGACCAGTTCTTCAAGCTGCTGCTCAGGTAGATGGCTTTACTGCCCAGGTAGATGGCTTTACTGCCCAGGTAGATGTCTATACTGCAGGTAGATGTCTTTACTGCCCAGGTAGATGGCTTTACTGCCCAGGTAGATGGCTTTACTGCCCAGGTAGATGGCTTTACTGTGCAGGTAGATGACTTTACTGCCCTGGTAGATGGCTTTACTGTGCAGGTAGCTGTCTATACTGCCCAGGTAGATGGTTTGCTATGTTCCAGTGCCGGCTTCCCTCTAGATGTTTGTGTCACTGGCATATAGTTATTGATTATATTTATACGGATCGTTTCATTATAGTGGACACAAATAAGATTGGTTGAAATATGTCCGCGAAGTGTACGGATCCCCTCCTCTCCATCCCCCCCCCCCCCCCCCCCCCCCCCCGACAAAAACCACGAAGAAAAAAACAAAAACAACAACAACAACAGCAACAACAACAATAACAGCAACAACAACACAACAACAATAAAAAACGAACGTATCCAACATCACTCTAAGCACCAGAAGTGTCACATAAAAATTGGCTACAAAACAACCAATCAACCAAGCAACCAATCACTTTACCAAGCACGCAAGCAAGCCTAAAGAGGAAACACGTAAGCAATCACTCATCTTGTTTGAGATAATTAGCTGCCCCCAACTAACGCGCTGCCCCCTGTCTCTGCCCCCAGAAAACACAGCAGCGGGGATCTCCACAGCCGCCTCAAGACTCGCAAGCTGCTCGGAGTGGGAGAGACGGATGACGGGGATATACACAGATCAAAGGTCAGTGGGCGCAAACTTTCTAGAATAGCACATAGTTACATGTTTGTCCACTCTCTCGCTCTATATCACTAAGGTAACTCTTTGTCCACTCTCTCGGTCTATATCACTAAGTTAACTCTTTGTCCACTCTCTCGCTCTATATCACTAAGTTAACTCTTTGTCCACTCTCTCGGTCTATCTTGTATCACTGTTTCATTCCTCTATCTCTGTTTCTCTGTCTCTCTCTCTTAGATGTCTTTACTGCCCAGGTAGATGTCTTTACTGCCTAGGTAGATGGCCCTTAGTGTGCAGGTAGATGTCTATACTGCCGAGTTAGATGTCTCTACTGCGCAGGTAGATGTCTATACTGTTCAGGCAGATGTCTATACTACCAAGGTAGGTGGCTTCGTTTACTGCGCAGGTAGATGGCTAGGCCTGTTCCGGTGTCGGCTTCTCTCCAGACGTTTTGTTTCATCGGCGTATAGTTATAGCTTAGATTTATACGGATCTTTTCATTATATTGGACACAGAAGAAAAACTGGTTGAGATATGTACAATAAGTGTACGAATCCCTTCCTCTCCCTTCCACCCACACCCCCCTCGGCAAAAACCACAACAAAAATAAAAACAAAAGGTACCCCCTCATAAAAAAATAACAAAAAAAAAAAAAAAAAAAACAGCATAAAAAAACAGAACAAAACGAACGTACTCAGCATCACACAAAGCTGCAGAAGTGTCACATAAACATTGGCTACAAATCAACCAATCAACCAATCAACCAAGAACCAATCACTTAACCAAGCAACCAAGCAAGCATAAAGAAGAAATCACGTAAGCAATCACTCATCTTGTTTGAGATAATTAGCTGCCCCCACTAACACGCTGCCTCTCTCTCTGCCCATCTGTCTTCCCTCAGAAAACACAGCAGCGGGGATCTCCACAGCCGCCTCAAGACTCGCAAGCTGCTCGGAGTGGGAGAGACGGATGACGGGGATATACACAGGTCTAAGGTCAGTGGGCGTGAATCTTCTAGAATAGCACACAGTTACATCTCTGACCACTCTCTCGCTCTATATCACTAAGTTAACTCTTTGTCCACTCTCTCGGTCTATCTTGTATCACTGTTTCATTCCTCTATCTCTGTTTCTCTGTCTCTCTCTCTCCCATTGCATTACCTTAGTACTTTCATCTTTCTCTCTCTCTTTCTCTCTCTCTCTCTCTCTCTCTCTCTCTCTCTCTCTCTCTCTCTCTCTCGCTCGCTCTGTCTATTTATTTCAAAGTCTCTTTTTGCTGCACTTCTTTTTCTGTCTGTCCGGCTGTTTGTGTGGCCCACTCTCCACCCCCCCCCCCCGACCTCTCTCTCTCTCTAGCTCTCTCTCTCTCTCTCTCTCTCTCTCTCTCTCTCTCTCTCTCTGTCTCCCCCCTCTCTTCTCAATATTCCCTCCCCTCCCCCCCTCCTAATCTGTGTGGAAGAGCTCCTACCCGAGACCTGGGTGAAGCCCTGGTGTAATACACTCATGACGTCAATGGTCGTTGTCCCGTTGATCTTCGCTGTACAACCATCTGCTTGGTCTGGATGTGATTACATTTTTATCCTCTTGATTGGAACAGCTGCTGCTTGTTTAGTGTTTTCTTCTTTTTAAATCCTATCAGTTCCCTGATCATTAGTAAAGCTAACAATTTTTCTTTATCGTCTGTCTGGTGTATGTAAAAGGCTGTTTTTACGAGTATTACCACAAAAACAAGACTGTTTGTCCCCACTCGTGGAGAATCGAGCTTTTGGTGATTTGAGTTTTACAAAGTTAAGAAACATGTTTTTTTCATCTTGGAACCATGTCATGTGTTTATAAAAGAAAATTGTACCATTGTCGTCAGGAAAACATATTTTTATTACTTTCCAACTAGAAACGGGGTTTGATGTTTGTAAGCTCTATATTGGTTTCCAAGTCTAGGTAGCTATATCTCAATCTGTCTTTCTCATTCCCGAGATCTCATTTTTAACTGTTTCCTCTGCCATTACTTGACTCTCTTAAACCACGTCTCTTCAAATCACTATTACGCATTCTACTTTAATTAACCGCACCTTTTAATTTTTAAAAATTAAGTATATTTATTCTATATTGGTTTCCAAATCTAGGTAGCTCTACCTCAATCTATTTTTCTCTTTCCCGAGATCTCATTATTTTTTTTTCGCCATTATTTGACTCTTTTAAACCATGTCTTCAAAATCACTATTTCGCATTCTACTTTAATTAACCGCACCTTTCCATTTTTACACATTGGGTATAATTATCATTTAGTATCTACAATTATTTATTAAACCATTTGTCTTCCTATTAATATTTCCATTTAGTTAGCAGTTTAGCAATATTTTAAAAATCAAAATACCGATATATTTGAGTTTAAATAAATGATCCTCTTCTAACAACCTGTTTTTATTTAACTAATAACTTCAAAAAGAAGAAAAAAAAAGAAAAAAAACACTGAGTGCAGGCCCACCGTGTGTAGGTTGCGAAGTTAAGTCTTTGTGAAGAGTCTCTTGTCAGATTTGAACTCTTTCATTGAAATGTACTGATTCAAACGGCAACTTTTCACAAGTAATAATAACGGCCTTCCCCATCTCAACTTTTAATTCGGAAGACAAGTTTGGTCAAGTGTGGAGTTTAGGTTTACACTTTAAAGGTTGTTGGATCCACCCCCTACTGGTTGGGTCGCTGTCAGTCTAACAACTACTATGGCAGTCTGAGCTCGGCTTAGGTCCCTACGCCGTGTATTATAGGTCCTTAAATACAATAATCCGGGCAGAGATCCGCTATCTCCGACTAAAGGTTACTTCATATTGGGTTCTCATTTTTCTCCTGCTGAGTATAGGTTCGTGATCTGGTGTCTGTTGTCTGTAAGTGTTATGTCAATACTTGGACTATTTTCGATCTGGTGTAAATGTCGCAGCCATGACCTCACATTTCTTAGAGGGGGAGGGTGGGGGTAATCGGGTACAAATTGTCCAAACTAAATCTGGCAGTAAAGTCTCTTCTCAAAGGGTTTTTATCAATGTTGGTTTTATTTGCTCTTAGCGTTGGAGGAATTAGTAGTGTCGATAGCTTGTCAATCACTCTTTCTTGATCAAGAAATTTCATATACATACGTATATATAATATAGTCTATGTGTTTGTATTTACGCTTGTGTGGTAACAAACCTGCGAATTTTACGCCCCCATATGTTTCCTGAAGTGTCAGAAGTGTCAGATGAGTTGATACGGAAAAGAAAAACGAAACGAGAATCGGAACTGTGGACTTCCGTCTAGCGTACCCACAATAATGTATACTTACCAAGCTTACTCGCTACGTCGCACTACCTCAAACAGCCCACCACAGAATGATGGGATTGCTTGTACCAATCACGCCCCCGCTAGCAGCTGAACTCTGCCCAGGCCAGATCGAACAGGATTTCATTAAAAAAATAAAGGCAGCTTCACAGAACTAATGCCCGATAAGAGTTTTAAAAAGGCCTTAATCGCATCACGCAATGATCCTTGTAACTATCCTATTTTTCTTTATAGTTTAGATATATGAAGTTGAAATAATGTTGTTCCTAATCATGTAACCCTTACAAAATAAATAGTTAGATTTAATAGTATATTGTAGATGAATTATCACGTGAAAGCATGAAAATCAATATATACGTTACCCATTCATTAATATTTTCCATCCACGGAAAAAAATCATCCCGGTAGATCAGGCCATTCTCATACTTATCAGAGATTCTGGAATTACATAAATGGGAAACCACAACACTTTTTAGGATACGAATGAATCATTGTAAAGACAGAAAATAGTTAACCGCTAAATTTACGATCAGCTTAGACAAAGAAAAAAAGGAATATTTATTTATCAAAAACTTAGATGGTAAAGTATTGGCTTGATTGTTGTTGTTGTTGTTGTTGTTGTTGTTGTTGTTGTTGTTGTTGTTGTTGTTGTTGTTGTTGTTGTTGTTGTTGTTGTTGTTGTTGTTGTTGTAGTTGTTTGACAGTGCAACTTAGGCGCTAGAATGCGCCAATTAAAACCAATTTTTTTTGCCGGTTGCACCGGTGTCAGTATAATTGCGGCCTGAGGCAGAGATCCTAGTATTTCTGCTATGTCATTGTTGGATGGAATTTAAAATTGCCAGACGTCAGTTTAAATGTGGATAATTGGGGAAAAATTCCGATCCTGTGAATGCATAGCTCCTCAAACCAATGAAAGAGATTTTCTACAGGGAGACGGAGCTACGCTGAAGCTCAGACTTTAATATCAAATCTCTGTTTGTTAGAGTGGGGTCTACTGTGCTTTCTGGCTCTACAGAGAGAGAGACAGAGAGAGAGAAAGAGAGGGAGAGAGAGAGAGAGGAGGGATGAGTGAGAGAGGAAAAGTGAGTGAGAGAAAGTAAGAGAGATGGAAAAGAGAGTGGTTGAGAGGGAGGGAGAGAGGGAGTGGGTGAGACAGAGAGAGAAAGAGTCAGGGAGAGAAAGTAAGAGAGAGGGATAAGATAGAGAGGTTTAGAAAGAGAGGGAGTGAGTTTGTGAGAGATATAGAGTGAGAGAAAGAATGAGTGAGTGAGTGATTGAGATAGACGTTATGATTTTGATTTCCGTTAACCACGTAAACGTACAAGGCGATCCCTTTTACATGTAACATGAAAACAATCAATATATCACTCCCTTTATTGGATTTTTAAAAATTCTCTTGATAATTTATTGCCACCAAACGAGCGAGAAAAGTTAAAGCAAGCAACGGACATAATATGAAGGCCATTCATGAATTTACGTGTGTATGTGGTAAGTACCTCTTTTTTCACCCCGACCTCTTTTGCATTAAGCTTTTCCCTCATTTTAAAAGTGTTGGTCAGCATATTCTTTCGTTCCACACCATAAAGTAAATCTCTATTTCTGCTTTTATCATTCTTTCCTCTTGCACCCTCCTTTCATCTCCATTGATTTGTCTTTCTTATTAATCTATCGTGCTTATGAGAGGAATTTCTCTGTATGATTCAAGCTTTACTTTGTGCAATTTTTTTTCTATTTTCTCTAATATTAGTAAAAGAGGATCTGTTGCCATCCGAACTAGATATTAACACTTTACAACTTCGATCTAAAAAAATGCATGTGATCTTTTTGCGAGACGGCAGATCGAGTTTTTTATAGCAATATCCTTGAATTCTGAATTTTTTAAAGGAAAAACAGATCTCACGTTCAGGGAATTGAATGCGTTTTTTTTCTTAGTTTTCGACATCCGGCTTTTATTGAATCGAACCCCCTTTTTTAGGATAAATGTCAGTGTCAAAAAAGACACCACACTTTCCCTGTGATTCCGCTTGTATATTTTAGAAGTGCTGAGTCCGTCCTTTTTTTATTCTAAAGCTCCGATAACGTTTACCAATGATTTTCACAAAGAGAAGGTATTTGAGCAAAACAACACGCCTAATTGTTTTAAACATTTGGTTCATTAACTGGCTTAGTTATGTTCTATAGAGTTTCAGTAAACATTGGAGCCTTACATTTGTGGTGTTCAATAGAAGTAATTACTTTGCGTTCTAAAAGTTTCACCTTATGTACCGGTATTTTACAAAAGCTTCCAGTTTCTCACTATTGTGTCAATACCAAAAGAATTGATAAATCGATTGCAAAACCAGCATTGTGTGCAATTGTTTTGGCAGTTGGCCGGATGTCTTCTCTCATTATTCTTCCACAATAATAGGACACACGTCGGATCTTGTCCCACCATAAAATGGAACATGAGGCGCCTTCTTTTACAGATTGTTTTACTGTTGTAGGATTTAAAAAATGAGTGTTTCGCATTGTCGGTATTTTACAAAAGCTTCCAGTTTCTCACAAACTAATGGGTCAACTAAAATCATGACAATGACAGCAGTATTTTAGACGAGACGATTTGGCGATCTTTTATTACTTGACTTTTTTCTGAGGAAAAGAGAACAGTACAAAATTAATATTGATCTCTTCGTTGTTTAAAATTCAAACAATGAATCTTATCGTGAGATGGACACGTTGCAGGCACGGATACATGATGTACAAAGTACCTCGGAAGGGAAAAACAGATTAGTAATATAATTTCTCCGGGTAGGGGGGGGGGGGGGGGGGGGGGGGGCTGCTGAGACGCATAAATTTCACAATTATGAAGGATTCATAGCGCAGCTTTTATTGACAAAAGGTTTAATTATTTCTTTTGTTGGAAGATTTTATTTTATAGCTTTCAAAATGGATTGTTCAAACTTAGCCAGTATTGGTATTCTTAGAGTATTGGTTCTACCAAAAGAATTGATAAATCGATTGCAAAACCAGCATTGTGTGCAATTGGTTTGTCAGTTGGCCGGATGTCTTCTCTCATTAATCTTCCAAAATAACAGGACCCACGTCGGATCTTGTCGCACCATAAAATGGAACACGAGGCGCCTTCTTTTACAGATTGTTTTACTGTTGTAGGATTTAAAAAATGAGTGTTTCGCATTGCAATATGCTAGGTGCAGAAGCAACAAAGGAATTATGCTTATATCTTTTATCCTCATTCAGTCTCTACACGATTTTATTCAAAGTCTTAAATTTAAATTTTTACTTCACAACAATCCGTTTTACATGCCATTTATTTTGCAGTTTTTAGCTATGCACGCCAGCTTATATGAGATTTCAGCCTCCATTAAATCGCATGAAATTGAAGTTTCCATATCGAGCAGAGACACGCTATGAGAAATGTTCTTTGTAAGAGTAGCCTATTGACTGTTTTACTGGCTCTGAAAAAATGTACACTACACATCTTGAATGGAAATTTTCACCACCAACTGTCAAGGTGGTCGTCAGGTAGTCTGCCTGACTTGGGCCCAGTAGAAACAGTTGATTGCGGGTTCGAACTTTCATTATCCTTGGATGTCACCCTTGTCTCGTGTAATGATCTTGGAACTTTGAGCTAGGTATCCAGGACATTAAGATATATATATATATATGTATATGTATATATATATAGGTTTGGAGATACAGAAAAAACGGACTGTTCCTTGAGTCTTTGGTTGAGCTTTTACACCATGGAGATAACATAAAAAGTAGCGAAATTCTAGCAGGAGTTATGGCGAAATTTTATATAAGTCTTGCTTAAACTATGAGTAATAAATTATTGCGTATAAAGTGTATTGTATAACTGTTGAAATCAGACAATTAAAGAATAAATTGAGACTAAATGGATGACAAAATAAATGACGAAAACCAAAAGAATAATTACGAGTCACCTCTGCAAATTATAACCATGTGTAAAGGTGAAGGTTTTAGTCGAGCATCACTAGCCTTAGTGGGGGGCGCGGTGACCGTAGGGTAGAACGTCGGCTTCCGACGCAAAAGGTCCGTGGTTCGAGTCCTGGCGATTTCGCTCCCGACTGGTTAGGTTGGTGTCAGTATAATGTGACCGGCTGCTACAGGATTCATGGTATCCCCGCCCTGTCTCGTGTGTGACAGCACATAAAATTGTCAGACGCCAGTCTTGGGATCCGTCCACAATATAGTCTATATAGTGCTGATTGTTGCTCCAACTCCTAACCTTAGTGTATCACAGTCACTCCATCCCACCACAGTCTATATTAGAGAGAGTACCTGCTAAGAGGACAGGTCCTGACAAGTAACGCCTTGATCTGGTCCAGGCACGCAACAGCTCTCTTAATTTTAGTTCTTCCCGAGGGGATTATCCTACAACCCTGTCAGAATATCTGGTCCCGCCATGATGGAAGGTCAGCGTGTTCCCTGAAACGGCCATGAATTCAGGCAGAGAGTCAGGTTTATGCTCCTCTCGGAGAGTCAGGTTTATGCTCCTTTCGTGGAAAATATTAAACATGATACGTGCTTCAATTTTCATGCATCTCACAAACTTGTCATATAACCAAAAAGTGTCCCTATTCCTCGGTTGATCAGGCATCCTGTGTATTATGCTTTGTTGTTCGGGCTCATAAGTAACGTGAGAAAGACTTAAAGGAAACAAAAATATGTTTATATACTTTTTTAAAAGGCCTTCTTTTTATAAGAAAGGAAATTAACTTCGACAATAATTTTCGTAGATTAAATTAAAGTCAAGCTGTATGAAAACATTAAAATGTTATTAAGGCTATTCGGAACTCTTTAAAACAATAAGGAATAACTTGTTGGAGAGCTTCCTTACAAACATTCTTCAAAATGTATACAATTAATATCTCCCTTTTTGTTTGAATCTTCCTTCAATCTAGATACGAAGTAAAAAAGTTGAAATGGATAGATCGAGAGTTAAGTTTCGGTCTGAAGAAATCTAACATTTAGACTTGAGTTTTTATAGAACTAAGATATAACTAACGTTCAAAAGCCATTAAGTCTTTAAATCTTTTAATCAATCTTCCTTTTATCGTGATACTCATTTTGCAATTATTCTATTAAAATTTTTACTAAACAAAATAAGCACAAGTATTGATTTTTTTTTTCAGATACCTGTGTAAAGGACTTTTTGAAGATTGTATTGCAAAACTCGATGCGAAAATTCAATGTATTTCATTTTCAAAAATAAATGTGCCATAAACAAATATGGTTGTATGTACCAAAATAGACAACACGCAGGTTTCAAACACAGCAGGGGGTGAATAAATGTATTTCTAGACCATACAATTTGATAAGATCGTGTACAGCTAGGGGCACAAGCGCGTAGTCATGTTTATATCGAGTAGTATAGTTTGGTCTCGTCTCTATGAATTATAGAACAAAGTTTAAACGCTTGTTTTTTAAAGAAGCAAACCAAACTGCTGCTACAATTTAAAATTTTTTTAACCGTTTTGAACAATGAAAAAGCGAAGCGTGTACAATTGAAGGGGTTAATTCAACACAGCACCTACGTCACACTTGGACAAATTCTGAACCAATACCATAGAGACATTATTGAAAGGAATTTCATTTTTCCAATACTATTAATGTTTCGTGTTCATGTTCTATTTTTTGTTTAATCTTCCTTAAAACACCGACTTGCTATGGGTTATTGCGTACCAACTACACAGATTTTCCCTGTTTTCTCATATCTTGTCAGATGTGACTTGGGTGTGGTATTGAATAGACCCCTTCAATTCTTTTCCACTATATTTCCCGAGTAATCCTATAATCCTATAAGGTGACCGTGGGACGAAGTGGTACACGAACTTCGAACCTACTGCTCATCGTTGGAAATGTCCACCGACTGAGCCTTCTGGCGCGACAGAGCTAAAGATGGAGGCGGGGATGTTTTGCACGTTTTTGGACCTCATTTTTCCAGTCCCTCAACATTGTCAGCTCTATCGATTTTTCCTGGTCCATTCTCTAAGTTTTCAGACCGAGTTTGATCGTCGTTTGTTCTGACTGTTTACTTAGCTATTTGACTTCGAGAAGGAGTCCGGTATTCAAGACTTTTAATGAGGAAAAAAAATGGTGTTTTATTATCTTGTTTTGCTCTGTTGTAATGGCTTGTCGGGTTGTTTACTACGGCCCATCGTGTCAATGTTGATTTTTGTATGTTTTTGTTTTAATGGTTGGTTAGTGTGGAAACGGTCGATCATTTAGCGTTGGGATGGTTACAGTGGGCGGATGGGTTGAGGAGGAGGAATGTTTTTCATGAAGTCCTTTTTCAGTATCATAGGAATGTGTTGCAGACGTGCGATTTTTAGCAATCACATTTCTAGAGTTCGACAGATTGCACATTTAATTTATTTATCTCACCTAATTTTGTCTTCAAGAAGAGGAATACTGTCAAGAGAAGTCATGCTATAAACTACATGGGGCTTGCTAAATAGAGTTGGGTTTTTTGTTTCGTGTTGTTGTTGTTGTTGTTGTTGTTGTTTTTTTGTTGTTGTTGTTGTTGTTATTTTTTGTTTTTGATTTGCTTTTTTTTTTAAGCGTGGCAACATTTTATCAAGGCTTGTTTATACGAAGCATTTTAAAATCTTGCTTAACGGCTCTTATGTCACACGCAGCAATTACTGTCGCTCACGGTTGGCAGGACGAAGTATTGTGGGGGGGGAGGGGGGGGAGGGGCGTCTTTTTAAATCGAAAGAAGAGAAGAGACAGGAGGTGAGAGGGAGAGATTACGCTCAGAATGAGAGTCAGTGGCTCCGTCTCAACGTCCAGAGTCCTCCCATGCCTCAAGGTTGGGTCTGTCTTAATGTCCTGTGATCGGTCAACACTAAAGTCCTGGTATCTCCGCTTTGTCTCTTGTGACAGATCGAGATCTACCAAAGAAGCTGTTAAATCTGAGCAACATGAAAATATGCCTGTGACGCCACAGAATGTTGTGAAACGATTTTGGTTGCTACTTGTCGCGAAATGTGATCAAAATAACTTAAAGTGAAGTGAAAAAACGCAATATTTTGTGGGTTGTTTTTTTCTTTTCACCAGTGTCATAATCTGAAGAAAGCTTGTGGCAATTCAATTATGCAATACTTTAAACACTCATGACGTGATAAATCAATTCATACACTCTTTGTGCTCTCTAATTGTTGAAAATTGACAATTATATCGATGCCCTCTCCCTAGCCACTTCAGGTTTTAGAAGAGCTCAGTCCTAGTAGTCCTACTTTTACAAGCTACAAAGATACACTTTTGAATCTTTACACATCAAAAACTACCCTCACCGATATGAAGTCTGCAAAAATTCTAGCTGTATAACAGCTGCAGTAAAAAGGTCGAATAGAGTTGTACAATTTGTGCAGAAAGTTCTATGATGATCTTTGTCATTGAATATCGCCTTCTTCTAATCTTTCTTTATATCTTAGTACCATCACCTCTTATTGTGCAATTTGTTACATTGATGCCGTTGTGTCATGAATTTCACTGTTAACTCTTATGCACATTCGTATTATTATATTTTACATACATGTGGCTGCGTGTTTGTATGATTGTGTTATTTCAAATTTGTTTTCTATTCACTCGTGTCATAATCTGAAGGAAGCTTTTGGAAATGCAAATTAATGATGCACCCAAGAAAAGATAAATTCATACTCTTCTTGCTCTCTAATTGTTCAGAATTGACAGTCGATGTCTTCTCCCTAGCCACTTTTTTTTGCAGAGCTCAGCGTTAGTACTTTTACAAGCTAGAAAGATACACTTTTTTATCTTTTCCCATCCAAAATTACCCCCACCAATATCAAGACAGCTGTAGTAAAAAGGTCGAATAGATATGAACAATTTGTACGGAAAGCACTTTGATTATCTTTGTCACTGGATACCACCTCTTTCTAATCTTTAATTTTATCCTAGTACCATCACCTCTTAATGTGCAATCCATTACATTAACGCCGTTACGTCATGAATTTCACTGTTGATTCTTATGCACATTCGTATAATTATATTTTACATACATGTGGCTGCGTGTTTGTATGATTGTGTTATTTCAAATCCCAGTCGCTCTGAATCGACCAAATTTGTATATATAACATGCATGTGTGTGTGTGTGTGTAGGTGTTTATGTGAGGCTTCGTGTGTGTTATTTAACACATCTTTCTTTCCCCGTCCCCAGCTGAGCCAGATCCTGGGTCACAGTGACCAGCTGTATATCCGACTGCCCTACGGTCTGCGCGTCTGGCAGCTGCTACTGGCCCTCATGTTCTCCGTGGTCGGGGCCTGGGTAAGTTCCGATCTCACAGAAAAAGAAAAAAAAATGGGGGGCGGGGTATTGTCGTGGTCGGGACATGGCTAATTTTTAACCACAGAGAAAAAGAAGTGTTTATTGTCATTATTGGAGCTTATGTAGGTTCAAATCACACACACACACACACACACAGAAAAAGGAGTGTTTATTGTCGTGGTCGGGTCCTGAGTAAGATCTAATCACACAGTAAAAGTGGTGTTTATTGTCGTGGTTGGAGCCTATGTAAGTTCAAATCACACACACACACATAGAAAAAGGAATGGTTATTGATGTCATCGGGGCCTGGGTAAGTTTTAATCACACAGAAAGAGTGATGTTTATTGTCCAAATAGCAAACGTAATCATGTTTTGTAAGCAACGTTATCCTTTCCTTTATCATCGAATATCTCGACTGAATATTTTTATCCAATCCTCCTCGATATTTTTGTTGTCCCGTAAAAATCATCAATCGTCCTGGAAGAGATTTGCTTGGTTTGGTTGGTTTCTGGACAATTGCAAACCTAACGATTGACAAATTCATCAACTGCTACAAGGCGACAGAGCTAGGGTACCAGAATATTTCTTTCATCAGGCGACACCATAAGTAAAGAGTTGGATCATGTTATTCGCCATAGCGAAATCTAGGAGAAGTATGGAAGCAAGAAGCAAGAAAATTCGATTGGGTTGGAACTAAGGTATTCCGGATAAGAAGTAAAGCGCTCTACCGACGGAGTTTCTTTGAGCTCCACTACCCCCCCCCCCACACACACACACACATACCTAAAATAAGTCTAGGTCTAGATGTTATTTATATTATTTTCGAAATTTTGATTTAGGTGTGCAGCTTGCACATTTTATGTACTAGAGAACAGAAACTGCCCCTGCATATCTGCAAGACTGGCTTGATAATCAAATATAGTTATAATAAAGGAATACTGGTTAGACTTAAATGTATTTTTTTTTAAACTTAGCATGGGTTCAACCGGTTGGACGGGTAAGACAAAGTGATAATGGGGCACTGTACCTCAGTCAACAGGGCGTGTAATTTCTAATAGGTAGGTTAGGAGTTTGAATTTTCGATCGGACACACTTTTTGAGTCTTTATCTGAATATTTTGACTGGGTGAGACAGCAGTGACGGAATTGTTAGTCGTGAGAGCCGTTGATTAAGACCCCGTTATTTATTTCGTTGGGCCAATCGCCTCCCCCATATCCTCACTGAATAACGGATGTTTGCTGAGAAAATCGTTAGATTTCAATGTAGCTAAGAACTTAAACGACAAATTGTATATAATGTATAGCAAATGCTTATCGGTGTCGATCCGAGTCATTGATTTAATCGGCGTGTGAGCATTAAACTCTAAGGACTACATCTTTGGGCTATCTGCAACACCTTGTTCTATAACGAAGCTAGGGATAGGCACAATATCTTTATAATTATTTATATAATTTTTTTTCTTCTTTTTTTTACGGTCGTTGCTCATAGTTCATTTTATTAGGTTGGAATCTCAGCCGATATAGTTGCGTGTGATGTTGGTATTACCGAATCCGAGATAGAAAGAGATAAATAGCAGACAGGCATTTATTACTACCTAATGTCTGCTCCCTCAGTGTGATGTTTACTTTTTTATGCCCAGCATAATAGTTATATACTGCCTACTGAATAAGTTGTATGTTTACTTGTTGCCTTGTCCAGTAGGATAACTATCTTACATCTCCTCCCTCAATGTTTACTTGTTTCTCTTGTCCAGGCCATCGTTTTGCCGTCCCACTTGTTCCAGTCGGCGGTCGAGTTTGGGGATGGAGATCACGTGACCCTTCCCATCAGGCTCTACGGGGGTGCTCTCGTTAGTGAGTACAGCTTCCGGTTTCCGCTACCAGCATTTCCTCATGCCTGGGACTTGTTTTATCTAATAAAATATTATACTCGTGTAAATGTTTAAACATGTTAAAGCCCAGGAATATAATAAATAATTATACTCTTAGCCAATAATTTCTATTGTTTTGTAAATACTTTCCATATTAGATTTTTCATTGATTTTTTCCCAAACAATCATACCTATATTTGTCAAAACATTTCTTTCTTCCATTTAAAACATGTTAACATTATGAAGCAGCACTTAAAACTTGTTTATGTCCTAAGGTACTTTGCTTATTTGGAGCATGTATATCATGCATTAATATGTCGGTCAAATTTTTGTAGTTGCCAACTTAATAGTAACTTAGATCTGACTGTGTTTCAATTTCTCTCAAGTAACTTGCACTCATAAACCCAATTTAAGATTACACCATTAATATCCACCAACATACTATCAGTTTCAATAAAGTATCGTCATAATTTACGTTAAAAAAGGCGGAGGTGAGTAGGACATAAAGGTATAGAAAGAGAGAGAGAGAGAGAGAGAGAGAGAGAGAGAGAGAGAGAGAGAGAGAGAGAGAGGGGGGGGGAACAGATTCAACGTCATACAAAACGGCATGTACCATCATAAAGATGATACACAATACTTACTGATTGACTTCTAACTTTACTCAAAGCCATATCTAGCAGTTTGCGTCTCAATAGTAATCGTAAAAAATGATAATGGAATACCTGGACTCTAATGCATTGTAAATGGCTACTGAAATTTTTTCCTTCCTCACCAGGCCTGTCTCTGGTGTTCTGGATGACCTTGAGCAGCCAAGACAGAGAAACGATCCGAATGTGTCTCCTCGCCTCAATAGTTTACTTTACCATCCAGATCATAGGTGAGCAAGTTACAGCCATTTGATTCATTCTCCAATACTTGTTGGTTCATATTGATCAAGATAGAACCTTTCTTTTAGAACAAATAAGAGTAGCGTACTGTGTGTTCACAGTCTCTGGGGTAAATTGTAACTTTTTGAGCGTATTAAGTTTTTACGTTCTTTTTTTCTTTCTTTTTAAAAATCTGATGCTATTCGGTTTCCATAAAATGCACAGAAACTGATAAATTAGACTACGTTGGTTAATTTACGTCAGTGAACATGTTTCCAAGGTTAAATCAGTAAGCACTGCAACGAAAAACAAACCTAAATAGACGTTTTAAAAAACCACCTTTGTTCTCAAAATAAATCAACTGTTAAATAACACCAGACGTCCACTTTTATGAAGTCAATAACGCACATGAACTATTAGGGAATTACTTTATCATGACAGATCACTGTAACATCACAATCCCATTAATTACTGCCAGATCTTAAACAACGTCAGCTTAATCTTCTTAGTACATTGATTGCGGAATTTAGGAGTCTTGGTTTAGAAATAATTATATTGACAATGGGTTAGTCAGAGCTTAGAAGACAATGGTTGATTGTAGAAATCTGTCAAGGTGAGCTTACCTTTGTGTGGGGTCGAACATTAACTTTTCTCGATGGTTTAATGAACTCGAGTATGTAATTAGACCAGGTTAGAGCCAGACCATAATTGGGGCTAAAGCAGTAGTGATAATACGATAGTCTTCCATCTTGATAAAGGTAGAGATGGACAACAGAAGGTTCAATAGATTATGCAGCATTGTCCGATGTGACTGATAAACTGTTTGTTACAAGATGTCGTTGAGTGTAAATAATTTAAATTTTGACATTTTTGTCCTTCTTTCATTTATCTAAAAAAAAAAATACATCGATTCTTTTTTTTTCAGTCGTGAAGATAAAATCCGCCTTGTGCAAAATACAGTGGCAATAACGCCATTATTTTTAATGCGTTTTGAAATCATAAATATTGAGTATAATCCAAATGTTCACCGTTACTTATTTATTAATTTATTTTTTTAACTATCATTTTCAGTCCTTAAAATCCGCCTTTTGAAAATGCTTTGAGTATATACAAAAACCCTTTCCGAACAACATGGTAGTAAAAAAGAACACCATGCTATAAACAAATTACAGCTGTATTGTGTTATCTCTGATACTTAATTTGTAGCCGAATTTAAACAGTAAGGTAGAGTGGTTAGAGCAGCGCATTACTTTCGACTGTATAAAAATTCTATAATTATATATCATCACAAACCATTTTAGACAACACATGCAGCGCATTAATTTCCACAGTACAATTCAACTTTTATGCAGAATGCGCTTTGGATTGTGTATAAAGCGTGTTTGAACGGAACAGTAATCTTTGTTAGGACAGCACAGAAAGATTTTAAACATCGTGAATTCAGAATTTCATGATAGCATCAGGCGCTTCAAAGGTCTATCTCATGAATAAATAATCAAAGCGTTCGACTCGGTAAATGTTATAGCTACTTAAAATATAACAGCCTATGTGGAACCTGACAGTTTTTTAGATTCTTTCCTCATTTCTTTTTTAGACATTCATTTTCCTCTTTTGAGTGCCCTTTTTATGAAACCCTATACTGTAGAAAAATGATTTTATGCTTTTGTACTGTAGTTTGTTCATTTGCTTTGTTGTGTTGTTAGTTTTGATTTGGGTTTCTATTTTTCCTCTTTTTGTGTTAATTTTTTAAATATTTTTTGTTCATGATTATATGTCAGGTGTCTTAGTTTGCCACAGGAGTATTATTTCTTTAATCAATAGCTGAAGGTCAGGATATGTGTATCACTTTGTCATTTGATGAAGGAAAAAAGGTCTATCTAACTAATTCTTGTAATTAGGCTTTCCTTTGGCTTAATAACACTTACTGTATATAGTTGTGCGCACAAAACCTGATTCATATTTGTGGTTGCAATTAAAGAAACAATTCACTGTATACAAAGGGAATCGTAAGATAAAAATGCAGGATACGCTTGTCCGTACAAAAGACCATGTATACTGGGTAAGTTTTATGAGAATAAACGTAAAAACATCGTAATGAGTATAAAATCGTAGATGAAGAAAAAATAACGTACACACTGTCTTGTCATTTTGTGAAACTACAATCAATAATTTCATTAACCTTTATCCGAGCATGTTGATCTTATACATTTATAATGAGATCATACAAATAATTCTACAGAGTAATTACATACCTTAAATAAACTTTGCGAGCCGATATGAGGTATAAAAACCCATTGGGACAAGATACAGTAAGTACAATGTCGCGCTTGTTTATTTTTCGCATAATTATTCTTTCGACGAATTGTAACTTGCAATGACGTTGTTCTTACGGTCTGAAGTCTTGCTTAAAAGACTAGTTATTGGCTGTGTAAGAAGCCGCCCTCTCCTCTCTTCTTTTTCCTTTTTTATCATTATTAATTTATTTATTCGTTGTTTTTCGTTTCGGTTATTTTGTTTTATAGTCATTTTTGTTCGTTTATCCTTTGTTCCTGGCTAATTGTGGACTAAAACAATTGCTAGACCCAACCACAGAAATAATATAAAACTGTGCTTTGACATTCAATAATTAATTTTTTATATCGATGTGTTCCCTTGCGACATGCTGGAACTAATAAGGTTTCAAAAAAATCGTTTTGAAACCATACAAGATATTTTAACGTATTGTCAAATGTGGTATTTCCATCGATGTACTTTATATCCAGCTTTTGTTACTTCAAGCCTAACATACGTCATTGCAACGCACGTATTTTCAGCCTAATTTAGATCGAGATTTATTAACTAAATTTTTATACATAATTATTCTTTATTAACGAAAAGGGCTTGGGAGAGGGGGGGGGGGTAGAGGAGTGGGGCATAAAACATAAAACACAGTATCAAATTACGGACAAAAAGCAAACTGTTTTTTTTTCTCAATTATAGTTGTGTTATTTTGCTCATATTTTGCTTCTTGGTTTACTTGTTTTGTTCTGTTAAATCAAGGGATGCTGCAGCACTTGTATATCAAATTATATTCCTGATAGAGAACGTTGGTTTGTGGCTTCCTAGGTTGGCATTAATTTGATTTTTTTTAAAGCATGAAAGAGGACGATCTCTATAATTACATACAACAATGGCAAAGGGTCTTATTTCTTTGTCTTGGGTCATTACGAGATCTTTTTCTGACGCTCGTTTATCACAGACGAGTCGATAGAATGGTTTTAATGGTGTGTCAAAATTGGTTTACCATGTAGATTTATAAGTCAATGAAAGACATATTTATTTCTAATACGGTCCTTTTCTGCAAACATACAACGGGTTATCTGTAAATTAATAACAGATGTATTGGTGATAGGGGCTTGACATTTCTGTCCCTCGTTTAGCGCCGGTACAAGTCAATACGGTCTTCGATGAGAAGGTGTGGATCAATAATGCTTGGCTGTTGAAATTCACGTCTATGCAAAGAACATTGTAGAATTCCCACTAATCGTATGATCCGTTACAATACACAGCGTCTGGAATTGCATAGACATGTCTAATTAAACAATAGGACTGTTCTCCATGTAGATTGAACAAAATAGAGTAAAAGAGAAAGAGATAAGAAGAGACAGAAAGAGAGTCAGAGGCATAGAGGAAGACGGAGAGAGCGACAGAGAGACAAAGAGAGAGAAACAGATAGAGGCGGAGAGACAGAGGGGGAGACAGAGAGATACAGATAGAGGATTGGTAGGGATGGTGGGTGTGCAATAGAAAGAGAGCATTAAGGAGCTAGAGAACGAGAGGAAAAGAGACAACCTTACAAATGATAAATAGATGGATACACAGATAGACAGAGATAAACAGATAAAAAGCTATAAAGATAGACAGATAGATAGACAGATAGATAGATCGATATATAGATCGATATATAGATAGATAGATAGATAGATAGATAGATAGATAGATAGATAGATAGATAGATAGAGAGAGAGAGAGAGAGAGAGAGAGAGAGAGAGAGAGAGAGAGAGAGAGAGAGAGAGAGAGAGAGAGAGAGAGAGAGACAGAGAGACGAATGCACCCACGCCCCCACACCCGATGCTTTCACAGGATGTAAAGGAATAGTCATAGGCTGGAGAAAAGCTTGGACGTGGAATTTGGATCGATAGCCGAAAAAGATTTTTTTTAAATGATACTGATAGGCGTGGACAAATTGATACAGAAAATAGAATGAGGGGGTCACACACACACACACACACACAAGCAACCATACACAAGCACACACACACACACACACACACACATACTCAGGTCGCACACATACAACCTTGGAGCTTTGGAATTAGTGTCATTGTGAATTGTGTAGCTATAAAAAGGTGATATTAAAACTTAGCTAGTTTAGATCTAAAAGGACAACTGGCGCAAGCTGTCAAGCGTAGCTGGCCGACTCGGAAGGTCCCTCGTTCGAAACCTACGATCAGCCATACGCGCCAGCATTTTGTCCGATTTCGTCTCCTACCACAGATTTCTATTATTATAATAGCAATCTGTGTCTTCAACTGTTTGAGTCGGTGTTAGTATAATTTGACCGGCTGAGACAGGTATCTCGATATAATCGCACTGACTTGTATATGGCAACATGTAAAGTTGCCAGACCTTCTTTTTAGGACCCGTCGCCGTATAGGATACTCCTTAGGAATCTGAGATACGTTAAAGTAAGAGGGAGAGAGAGCTTCCCTTCTACAGAGAACAGCCTAAGTTTCTTTTTTATTCCCATGCTGTCTTGACGCGTGACTAACTGATATCAAATTTGATATTATATTATTTATTCATTGTTTTCTGAAACTTCTTGGTCGCTTTCACATCAAGCCATAGGCCGAGTTTTAATGACATTGGTTATTTTGATGACGTTGGTTGTTAAGAGAAATAGATTCTAAGATTGGCAGCATTGTCATTTGTTTCAAATACTCTATAATAATTATTTCTTGTAATTTTGTCTAGGGTTGAAAGATCCAGGAAATTTAAGAGTCCGTACTATCGTCACTTTACAGCATTAGTCTAAAAATTAATTATTATGATATTGATGTTAACGTTTTCAAGTTGTTGTTTTTTTAAACAATGCAAATTGTGTTACTATAAGTTCTAGACTCCATACAGGCATAGACATGTATATCCACCTGCTAACGTAATGACCCTAATTATGTTGAAGACTTTTTCAATGTCCTTGACCTTCCTACCTCCCCAACCTTTTGCAGTTTCAGCGCTGTCGTCTGCCACGCTCGCCTCCCCGGTCTCCCTGTGCCTGGGACAGACCTGTCACGTGATCTGGCGTGCGGGTCAGTTCCTAGGCACCCTGTATTTCTATATAGTCCTCACCAGGGAGAGTAGACACTACCGGTAGCCATACTGACCAATCACGCCACGCCACGTCAGTCGCAGGCAAAGATTATGTTGATAGACGTACAATAATTTATAACCACAACTTCATGGGTCCCCTTCACAGATTTTTTATTAATAGCACATTAATAGAAATCTGTGGTCCCCTTTCATCTGACGGAAGATGGACAAACAGATTGCAAGGGGAGAGGAGGCGGAGAGATAAACTGAACAGTACATGTACATATACAGAGATATGCTATGAGCAGAGAGTCAGAGAGATATATAGAGTAGGAGAGAGAGGTGGATGTGGGGGGTTTGGGAGGGGGGAGTTTGGGAGAGTCATCGGAGACCTGCACACCACCTGTACACATTTTGTCGATGAACTGGCTGATAGTTGTTTTGTTTTTCTTTAACTTGGACGGCCCTTGATGAATATCATAATTTATTTTGAATGCGAAGCGTGTCAGTTCGTAACAAGAATTACAGAAATCCTGGAATCAGCGGTTTAATTAAATATTGCACAAACATTTCCCACATTGCTGTTCAATGTTATTTATTTTCAAAGCATACCGTAAAGCCACCTTATTCCATAAATTAGGACACCAAAATCAATTCATGCAAAACAGTTTACAACATATGCACCATTCTTTTTCTCCCTAAAAATCAATCAGTTCATTTTATGTCTAATCATGAATTAGCAATCTATCGCTTTGTCTACATATCCAATCTATATCACTAAATCTGTCGATCTATCTGTGTATATACCAATCTATCTACCTATCCATCTTTGATCCATGTCCATTCTGTTTCATATCCATTTTGTTATTACTGCGGCAAAAAAACCCACTAAATAATAGTCCAAAAAATGCATTGAATTTTCTTTGCTCATTGACATGTCACGAATATTCTTTTATTTTCATACACTGTAAACATATTTCTTTCATCATACACTGTAAACACATTTCTTCCACCGTATTTGTGATAATCTTTTCTGTATTCAGATCATACACACTTTATGTGAAACTTCTGTTGAAACTTCCTAGGGAATGAAGGGGTGGAAATCAATATCTAATATGTTCAAGCGTTAAGTACACCAAAGAATGGATTTGCATCATATATATTTTGTGAGTGTGTGTGGTAGGCACCTAGTGTTGCTGGGTGGTTGTCAGCAGTTATTTCACCAATAAATTCCAGGGGAATATTTATTGGTCTGTGATTTACTTCTTCACGAAACCACAAATTAGTCCAATATTCGTTGTGGTTGAAGAAGAACAGAGTATCCAAGTCTATAGTGGGAAGGTCAGTAGGATAATAGGCTATCCTTATTGTAAATAACAAATCAAAACAGCGGCCATATAGCGAGTAATAGTGGAAAACAAATATCCAAATTTAAGACACATTTACAGCATGAAGCGAAAAAGTCAGTCATTAAAATAAACAAAGAAAAGAAGAAAAAAAAAACAGGCGGCAGGGCAGACTCGGGAGGAAGGCGTCGGCGGACGTCACACTGCGGAGTCAGCGTAAGTTCTCCCCCTTCTCTCCCTCCTTCCACCCGACAATCTAACCACAGTTTTGTATTTTAACAATGCATCTTTCTGGCTGTACTTTTGTTATTTTTTCTTGTTTTTCCCGTTTTTAAAATCGGCATTTTCTAATAGCTGGTGTGACTCCCAATTTTTCCATGATATTTTTTTTATTTCAGATTTCTTGTTTATTTCGGTATTTAGAATTGTTCTCTATACCTGCTTTTAATGTGTTGACAGCTATAACTATGTTACGCTTCTTGAATTTTGCTTCATTTATTTGGCGTCATCTATGCATTTCAGTTGTAGCACACGCGGTTGTTTTCTAGTTTTGTGTCTCTAGATGTGTACTTACCTACACGCTTTGCTTCATTCCGCAGACAGTAAGGATTCGTCAGGAAACCTAACCACTCCCGTTGCTAGTGGCCATACATACATAAGACCCCAACCTAGATGCAAGTAATGATAGTTCAATAAGGAATTCATGCATTTCATTTTTCGCCTACCTATACAAACTTATAATATCTTTACATTTTTTTGTAAACAGTTTTATTTGATCAAGCTTTTACTACGACACACACTTTTTTTTCAGTGTAAATCCACGGAACCTGGTTGTTCGAATTCTCCAAACTTTTCTTTTACCCAGTGGCGTCTTAATTTAGGGTTTTTCAACGTTTTTATCAGAAGTAGAAAGTGTGGTCAGTGGTGACTTGAGCCTGACCATGTACCCGCAAAACATTATGACATTATTTTTTTTTTAAGTCATTGACACATCTTTTATTCTTGATCATATTTTCACAATTTTTTAACTCGTTAGAATCCATCCACTTTGAAAAGGTTAATATTTGATCCATAGTCGTTTTGACGAGCAGATCTGCACGCCAAAACCACTCACCCGTCTTTGAGATTATTGTTTTGCTAGGACCGACGGCTACGCGAAAATAGTAGGGGTTGTACGAACAACATGACGGTAGATTTTATGCCAATAAGAAGACGTACGACAGGTTGTAAACTACGAATACGTATATCTAAGTAGTTCTGACAAACTTCTATCATGCTGGTGCGGTGAAGAAGTCGGTGGTTCGTTCAGACCCTGTGAAGCAAATGTCGCTAAAACACGTCCGATACTGTTGACCTCGATTTGTTTGTGTAACCTGTGTTATCCTATTACTTTAAAAATAGTATCTTGTATAAAGGTTTATCATCATCAACAATCTATCGATTTATTGACAAAATATAAATTTGACGAACTCTGATGTTTGGAAAATAGCAAACAGCTAATTTTACTTTGGTAAAGTCACTTTGAGACTAGGAGTAGAACCTATATAGCAAGTCTGAAAAAGAAAGAAAAAACAACATTAGATTAAAACGTAAAATAAATAGTTACATTTTAGGAAAGTTCTGGCGATCATTTGTTAATACTTGTTTGAACTACATAAATAAATACCCAAAATCAAAACTCTATTACTTCCAGGTTTTATTGTTGTATCATCCATCTTTAGATGACAATATAAAAATGAATCTAAATATGGACAGGGTGAAAAGGGTTTATGAAAAACATTCAAACTGTCATCAATCGATCAATCAAAATCTTCAAATTGTCAATGTCTCTGGACCAACTGCAAGGAGCTTGATTGAGAGTAAGAACAAAGATCTCTGTACAAAAACCAATCAGCCCACAGACCTAGCGCTGAGTGATTAAATCAACAGCTCTGCATTCATTTTCCAATGGTATTTTTAAATAAAATTTTCAGATAATACAGATTTTTAAAAAAGCTATGAATGTACAGTGTCCTACCGTAAGTGAGTATGAAAGAATTTTTCACATCTAAAAATCGATAAAATATACAAAATTATCTTTACATAGTCATTTTTGTCTCAGGCACAGAGAAGATAAAAACTATGCTCTGTAACTATGACGACAGAAGCCTTTGATAATCGCCTGGCCTGTCATCTCTGGAACTCTAAAAGACACGGCCCTGTGCTTTATCAGACCGACCTGTAATTAGCAGCGCCTCACCGACGTCTCTATCGGTCTAACCAATCACACATCAGATTAAAATTCTGTCCATATCGGGCGCAACTTTCAGCGTGTCCTCAACTTCAAAGGCCCTGAAGAGGAAGCCTTGTCAATTTAAGCCGCTCGCGTGTCGTGTTTAACAACGTAGAACGGATTATTATAAAGCTTAGATTAGAATACTGTCTCTGTATTTTTATCTGCAAATATTGGATTTTACTTTGTTTACATTTTGCTTTCATTCATTTTTGTGTCATTCAGGTTTTTTTTTTTTTATTCCTAGTAGCCGCACGCTTTAAAAACCATAGGAGATTAGCTGCAGATTTTGTATGAAAAGCGTTGAAAATAACTGCATGTTAAAAACTGAAAATGTTTAAACATTATAGAAGTAGATGTTTCCTTTTTTAATTCATAATAATATAGCATGGTGTTCTTGTAAAAAATCAAATTCAAATTCTGCATGATGAATACCTCAAAATAATATGCTTTAAGACATTCTTATGTTATTATTTTTAAAAAGACTATGAATAATTTGATTGTATAAGCAATTTGTAATACTTTAGGTATACTTAAAAAAAGTCTTCTTAAGCAAGCCTAGAATATTGGCTAGCTTAGACACAGATTGTCATAACTAGGTTGATGGTATCGAAAGCAGCAATGTGTTCAGATCTTTTTTTTTTTAATTAATTGTAGTTGTTTTGATTCCTCCATCATGCGCCTATGTCATTTTTTAATTTAAAAAAGCGTTTGAATTTAAGAATTGAAAATGTTTTTAAATTGAAAAATGTCTTGATTGTTTGTATTATAAAAACGTTTTTAAAAAGTCATGATTGTAGTCATCATAAGACCCCCTGTACATTCTGAGTCTATATCGTCCCATACAGAGAACAATTTCAACATATATAGATTTAAAGGCAAAGCAGTGTTGGTTCGTAATTCGAATGATAGAATTGAGTTGATGCCAAATAATTCACCACATACCACATGATATAAATTGAAAGGAGTTTACCTTAACACAAAACACATGCACATAAAAGTTTAGACTTAGTTCTAAAGCTCTTTAATTTTTGTTGTACTTGAGGTAGGACCATAATAAATACCCTCGATTTGATTATCACCGGGTATTTTTAAGGAGAATATATTATCATACCGCTGAAAAATGATTCTCAAAAGAAAAAGAAAAACAATTTCACTAATGCTATCAAAAGTATCTAGAAAACGAAACGATAATTCAGGTTATCTATTAATATTGTATTAATTAAGCCCAAACAGTCTTTATGGCAACAATATAATTGTTTGACCAATTTTCTAATGGGTTAATGGAGTTGCCCAGTTTTCCCATCACTGTAATTTTGCTTTTGTTTACTGCGGTTTTTTGGTTTCCATATTTTTAATTAATACACATTGAAAATAGCGACTCTGATTTTTATACAATAAATTATAAATGTACAGCAATTCGATGTTTTGAAGACCGAAAGCTGTCTAACCATTGTCTTTATGTAATTAATTATTTTTTTAAATTAACTGTTTCGTTTACATCCTAAATATTGCATCATTGTTGAAGTCTTCGAAAGTCTTATTATCGTCGCAAAAGTTGTAAATGTGTTGGGCATTGACGTTTCACAAACGAGCCAAAAATATATTTCATACTACCCTGGCGTATACAAGTAAAACCTAAATGACAAAAATGTCCACTACAATTATTACAATCTTCAGAATGTATTTTGTTTCACCTGATAGTTTACATTTTTAAAGAAGAAAACATGTTTAAATTTCAAAATTTGTTTTTCCATTTTGAACTGGTATAATCTTAATGTCAACAATTTTTTTTTCATGTATTTTTTCTCCAAAAGCATCTTCGATACATTATGAATGCACATGTTTTACCTACCACTATTTCTATATCTCATACAATTCTGTGTTTTAAATATATAGATAAACAATATACAGACCTTATTCTTTTCTAACATTGATGTTATAATGTACATTGTCTACCATCTTAGCCAAACTAAAACTGGGTAGTTACAGTACACTTATGGCCTATTTACAAAGAAGCCATGGAGTTGAGCATGAAAAAAATCAGCTTCTTCGTGAACTTCTTGTCAAAAACTTCAATTTCCTGAAAAGCTGCCGCATTTCTCAACAACAATATTTTCACAGTCACGATTAATACTGTTACTGCTGGCGTTTCAAAATATATGAAGGTTCTTGAGCGGAGAGAACGCTGTTGGCTCAACAGCCGCTGGTGAAACTTAAGCAAAAAAAAAGTGCAAGCCTGTTTAAAGTGTTGCCATTCACAGTGCGTTACTTAATTTTACCTCTGGAACAGTCACAACTCACATAAGTTCTATTGCAAGATTACCTCTGTAAAAAATATGTAAGCGTAATTGCAAATTTACTTATGGAACAGTTACATGCGTGTTATTGCAAGTTTACCTCTGGAACAGTTACATACGTGTTATTGCAAGTTTGACTCTGGAATTGTTAGTGTATGGCGATATCTAAAAGTATTAAGGTCACATTATTACCAACACATTATTTGTTCTATATGAAATATTCTAACAACTTTATATTTGTTTTCTTGTTTTTTGTGTGTTTTTTTTTATTATCTTCTTATACAGTCATGTGTAACAATTTTTTTTTTGATACGAGAGTATTCCTTATCCGTTTCCGAATTTTTTTGTTTTGTTTCAGATGTATCTTTTACACCCCGCCCTTTTTCGATCAAATCTTGTTTCTGATGCATCTTTGACACCCCACCCTTTTCTACTCTGGTAATTCACAAATTGTAAAATTATTAACCAGACATTATGTTCATCATCTCTCTCCTTCCCACAGT
The DNA here is from genome assembly GCA_003991915.1 of Elysia chlorotica. Taxonomy (NCBI): domain Eukaryota; kingdom Metazoa; phylum Mollusca; class Gastropoda; family Plakobranchidae; genus Elysia; species Elysia chlorotica. The sequence goes on along the minus strand of RQTK01000221.1, from coordinate 284,050 downwards.
GACGCTTGGACACCTGCTTGTCTACTCCAGGACGCCCGAGCAGCGCGCCAACCTGTGTGTTCTGCTGGCGACCCGCGCCGGCTTCGCCTTGATCAGCGCCTTCTACCACTGGGCGATCAACCAGCGCAAGTTCTGCCAGGGCAGCGCGTCCTCGGCCTCCGTCAGGCGGAACGCCAGCTCGGCCCGGGACCTATGCGCCGCCGGAGGGGGAGGGGGGACACAGACTTCCTCCCTGGCTTCTGGAGGAGGAGGAGGGGGAGGGAGGGCTGTCGCCACAGCGGCACTATACAACGGCACTGGTCGCGGCAGTGGTGGTGGTAGTAGTGGCGGTGATGGTGTTGGTGGTGGTAGTGGTGGTTGTGGCTTTGCTGTCGGTGGAGCTGATGTTGATGCTGATGCTGATGCGGCTGGGGCGTCGTACGGTGCTGGCGTCAAATCAAAGGATGTTTGAGGCTAAGAACGACATTTATAAGGCGTTTGGAATTGCTCCTTTGATTGCTACCAAATACCATAGATTTCTATTAAGAGCATAATCTGTGCCAACTACTTAGTGTATACATAGTTTAAGAAACGCATGCATCCGTGCAGTCAGTCAACCATTTACTTCTAAACGCTGGTGGTTATTAAATACTATAATAATGTATATTTTCTCATTCCACTGCTCCTTTATCATGAGTCCTATACTTTGATTCCTCCATAATACACTTTGGTTATCTACGTCAATGCTATTTAGCTTTTTGTCGTAATCATAATACATGTATTATGATTCGGCGTAAGGAGGGGGGGGGGCGGACTAACGTGGTAGTGCGTATGTCTTTCAAGCTGGAGATCAATGGATCAAAACCTATGTCGCCCTCTACTTTTTGGGTCGCTGTCAGTATGATGTTACCGACTGAGACAGGAGTCTAGGTATTCCCGCACTGCGTGGCAGCACGTACATTAACCAGACGTTTGTTTTGGGACCCATCCACAAGACGCTAAGCAATCAATTTAACTCATCTCCTACAGTGATTCCAGCACTACGATTATCGGTTTGTTTATGACTATAAATTATTTTGGCGTTTTTATCGCATCTTAAAACATGTAAATAACCATCGTCCTCATGAATTACATTATCACGTTGGCTTTCATTTTTTTTATACAGAGTAGTTTAAGTTTCAAACCCAGTAAAAAAAAAAACAAAGCATGTTTAAGTGAGGACGTTGGAATCCGGCATTGAACTGTGCGTAATACTAATAGCTTGAGATCGAGGTTTCCTTAAGACCAGGCCAAGTCACCGAAATGATCGGAGTGAACATATTTTAGCGTTATAAGGGAAACAGTGATGTATCTCTCATAAATCATTACCAGAGTTAGTTCAGATTGATACTCGGAGAGTATTTTTTTTCAGTTTACTCAGCCTACACTGCAATAATGAGAACTGATCTAACTGTTTTTATTTTTCCAAAGGTATCATTCACTTGGACCCTAAATTCAAATATTTGTCTACTTCAGTGACTTTGCCTACTATTTTTTGGAAGCCTCGCTTGAGATGGAATCTTCTAAGCCAGCTTTTCGGTGTTACGGTTGACTTCTGTCGCCACCGACATTTAACGTCATTAGATGTCATGCCCATCCCATTCATGTTTTCTATTGTCAATATAAAAAGTTACCCAGAGAGCCAGTTTGCTATTTACTTCGATATCCTTAAAAAACAAAGCAAAAACAAACACATCCGTTACTATAATGCTTCATAACTAACTTTTTTTTTCCTGTACAAAAAAAAATCAGTTATAGTTGTACAATTGATGTGCCCTTTCCCCTTTTTTGCCTTACTACAATGTAATGTGTAGTATCAAAGCACTTCGAGACGATTGTTTGAGCGGAAATAGGAATTCCGTGTCAAATAACAAACAGTCTATTAGCTTGATATTTTATATTGAATTCAGAAGCGCTCTTGTGAACGCAACAACTTTTTAAAAATGAAATCTTTTGTTTAAGTTGCCGTTTTTGTGTGTTATTTTTGTGTTGTTAAGTTTTGAGAAAACATTTTTATTCGTTTAAAAAATGTATTGTAGCTATAATTTACATTTTGTTATAATTTATCATTGTAAAGTTAAGTGTTTTGCGATAGTATGCGTTTGTAATTTGCTTAACCGTGTATCAATCATGATTGTGCGTCTATTTGTAACTTGTCAATATATATGTATTGACATTTTACAAATAGACATATGAGAGAGACAGACAAAGAAAGAGAGAGAAAGACAGAGAGAGAGAGAGAAGAGAGAGAAAGAGAGAGAGAGAGAGAGAGAGAGAGAGAGAGAGAGAGAGAGAGTCAGGACATTGCTCTTTTAAAATTCTTTACACAAAAGACAAACAAAGAAGTAAAGCTGCATCTGCCATCTTTGACGTGTTAAAATTATTTGTATTGGTTGCAGCTTCCCATGTGATTTTAACCGTGAAATAATGTGCAGTTACATAATCCCTCGTCACTTCATTAATTCTATTGTGATTTCTCGGTTGAGCCCTTCTCTTAACTATAACATTGTGTACAACAACCCTCATCAATGTGGCGAATGCAGTTTGTATTCGAATAAAATTTTTATTTCAAAACGTCCAATCTTTGTGTTGGTGTGAAAATTATTACAATAACAACTGTTTTCAGTTTATTTCTCGCTTTTTTCTTTCTTTTACCACTTCTCTGTATGTCTGTCTGTCAGTCTATCTGTCAGTTTGTTTTTCTGTTTGTCTGTTGCTCAGTCTGACTCTCTATGTCACTCTCCGTGTCTCTCAGTTTATCTTTCTATGTGTGTGTGTGCCTCTCTGTTTTTCTATCCCTAGTTTTCTTTTCCTTATCTCTCTATCTCTTTCTTTCTCTCTTCCAGTATCTATAAAACATGTACTTTTAACTACAAGTCTCTCTCTCTCTCTCTCTCTCTCTCTCTCTCTCTGTCAGACTCTATATAACATATATTTTTTACTACAATTGTATGAGATAGATCCTCTCCAAGAGAAAAAGGTGCACCAACCAGAGCTTAGTCTCAAACTGTCAACCACAATATCAAGAACTCACTCTACGCAAATTGTGTGTAATCCAATCTTATAATAAATATTAAAATTAGAACAGAAGGTCACTTAGGCTATATCCAGAGATGGTGATCGAAGCTAGACAGATGTGTATTTTAGGAGAGAAAATCAAATGATACGTGGGATTGATGCTTTCGGGCTCCAGAAGAGAAAACTACAAAGCAGTTGTTGACATGGTACACTGGTGATTCTGTAGTTGAACTGGTGATTCTGTTGTTGAACATCCACTCTAGTCTGTGGCGTCTTTTTGCACATAGGCACTAGGGTCCGTATTCTTAATCGTGTTCGTATCTATTTAGTAGTCGTAACTGTCTGAAACCGTGCGCAACTTAGAAATGTCTGATTCTTAAACGTCCAAGCACCGTGCGTAAGTTTCGCGCATGCGCATTAACCGTTCTTAACCAGGCCTGTACTTACGCACGGTAGAACCCTGTTCTAACTCGTTACGCCTGAATGAAACACAACAATGGATGCCATTTTTTTAATGAGATTTCGTCAGCAGAGAAGGCAACAACGCCGGTTACGGATTCTTCGGGACCGCACCAACCCATTAGAATACATGGATGACACAGAGTTATACTCTAAATTTAGATTTGTGCGAATGCACATCATTTTAATAATTCAGATGGTGCACGATAGCATCAGCTACAGATCAGGCAGAGGGTGCGGCTTGCCTTCATCCCTTCAAGTACTGATTGCTCTGAGGTTTTATGCCTCAGGGACATTTCAAGATATGATTGGGGAATTGATAGGTGTCAGCCAAGTCACAGGTATGATTTTTTACTAGATCTAGTTTTGCCCTGTGTTCATTCTCCTTTCTTGACACGTAGATGAGCCACAGCCCTTAGTAGTACACTGGTTAAGATCCCAGTAACTCTAGAGTCTAGATCTAGAGTAGAACAAGTTTTAGCTTCATCTAGATCTAGGGTCTTTGCCAGCAGCATTGGTCAAGATCTAAATCTAGAAGATCTTCTTTAGGTATCACTAGATCTAGATTGTGACTCATCCTTTTCAATCGATTAAGATCTAGATCTAGATCTAAACTTCTAAGCTCGAAACTTTTACCTCAGATTATTTTTATAGGTATAGAAAAATTGCACTAAGATTTTGATCTTGAGAGTTCATTTCAGGCTATTACCCACTTGGCTTTACTCTTACACGTATTAAGTTGATACATTTTACATTTCTGTCAAAGGGTGAATCATACATCTAAGTAATTAAAAGTCTGTTAAGTCTTTGAATGATAGACATTCCAGCATCCAAGAATGGTTTGAGAAATTAAAGGGAACATTTTTTAAAATTTATAAATGCCACGGCAAGGCATTTGGCAATGCCCTTGATGTTATTGCCATGGTGATTGATCAAATCATTGCCACAGCATCAAGATATAATTAAAAAAACAAAAACAATTTGAATACAATCTATGTAAATGCGACATAATGGAAGCATTATAATTTATATAATATTGCTTTACCGGCACCTAAAATTCAGAAAGTCCATCGTTTAATTGATAATAATATGCCCCCTTTTCTCTTATTGTAGTCTGCAGAACACTCAAACGTGTGACCAACGCGCTTTATGAGCACATCGACCAGCACATTAAGTTGCCAACACAGGCGGAAGCCAACATACAGAAAGAAAAATTTTTTGAAATGAGGGGCATGCCAAATATATTTGGCTGCATTGACGGCACCCATATAAGAATCCAGGCACCTACTCCAAATGACCAGGCCGTACAATTTATAAACCGCAAGAACTATCACAGCATCAATGTGCAGGTAAGGGATATCATATACATGTAGATCCACAACAAATGCAAATGACTGTCTTATAGCTAATATAGATTGAGAAATGTTTGAATTAAAAATACAAACAATTTTTATTAATCAGCTTTATACATACATACATTCATTATGTTAATAAAAAATGTACATTATGTAAAACTTAAAAGAAAATAACGCTATCAATACAAGTTTTTAAAAATCAATGTGGTATAGGCCTATACATATGTGTGACCTAGTATGTTAAGATTTTCTATCCTAAATCCATGAAAACAATAAGACAACCAAATTAATAACATGAATGTAGTGTAATATCTCTTACAGTAATGCAAATAAAAAAAAAAAACAACTTGTCATTTCACTACAATACCTTCATATATGTTTGTGTACCTCAATCTCAAAACAATGAAATGATTTTATGTGAGAAAGAGCAAGCCCATTGCAAAAATTAAATTGAAATGATAGTCTGCTAAATGCTTTTGCTTCATGGAAAAAAGTGTTATGTTCTAGTCACTCACCATAAGAATTACAATTTTCACTACTTGCAATACTGGAAACTTTGTAGCAAATTAGCACTCAAGGAATCTAATGGTACTCTAGTTTAAGGAAGTTTTTTGTGAGATTGTATCTAAGTTTGAAAGAGCTGGATGTACACTAAAAAAAGGTTACTTTTTCAGATCATGTGTGATGCTGATTACCTCATCATAAATCAGGTGTGCAACATGCCTGGCTCTGTGCACGACGCCAGAATACTACGAGAATCAGCCTTATTTGAGGCGTTTGAGAGGCCACAAAAACCTATTGATGGCATCATCCTGGGGGATTCTGGCTACATGATAAGGGAATGGTTATTGACACCATTCCCACATGTGCAGACGGCCCCACAAGAGCAATATAACTATGCTCATTCAGCCACACGCACCACTATTGAGCGCTGTATTGGTAAGAATTTCTGAATGGTCCATTATATTGGTACAACTACCCTGGGTGTGGGTAATTACTTGAATCTTACTCCTGGCTTGCTAGTACAGCAACAACTACACTATGCCCATAATTTCTTAAACAGTAAAGAAAGTTGTAAAAAAGTTAGAACTATGTCACCTTTTATTTCATCCCCTGGTCAAAGTACAAAAATATTATGATGTAAATGTTAGGCTACTGTTAAGTTTTAGGCAGCTAAAAATGTTATAAAACACATCCATTTTAATATTAATAACTTTAACACTGTAAAACATCTACACAACAGGAGTATTGAAGAGGAGGTTTCATTGCCTGCACACAGAGCTGAGATTGGCACCTCGCAGGGTTTGTAAAATTGTAAGTGTTTGCATGATGCTGCACAACTTCGCAATAAGGCATGGCAATGTTTATGACGGTGCAGATGATATACCTCCTCAACTACCCCCTCAACCCCCAGGAGTGGCAGACAACCCAACGGAAAGAGCCCGTACTGCAGCTGGGAAAGCAGTAAGGGATCGGATAGTCCGTGAATATTTCAGGTATGTATCTTGTCCCAGCAATTGTGCCAACTATTAGTGAAAAATATTCCTAACTTTTAAAGACCTTCCATATAACTGCAGTTGATAAGAGTGACATTTGGCGCACAACAATAGCATCAAATAAACATAAAAAATAGTATTAGATACTGCACAATAAATGGAATTCACAAATTAAAAAAATAAAACAAAAAAACACTAGGAAACCAACTGACCAACTAATTATTTTTTCATTCTAAACATTTGTAAATGTACCTAAAATTAGCACGACTGAGAGGGTCTGGAATTCAGAGGAATGTTTTACATTAATTTTTGTGTAAGTGAAGGGCAAAGCCCTGAAACCAAAAAGATTCAAAATATTCGCATGTAATAAATCCTAAAACTCTTCATATCTGTGTCAGCACATACACCTGATTTGTAACTTAAGCTTTATGACATTCTATAAATGTAAAATAACAACCTTCTCTGTAAACAATAATCCACAACTAGCCCACAAAGACAAAATGTTATTGAGTGAAAGGATAAAGATCATTAGAAACCATTGCATAAGATAGAATTAACTGATATATCATAATTATGTCCTCGCACAAGTCAAGTCAGCAATAGTGAAGAGGGGATTATAGTGTTATTAAGCCCAGGGAAAACGGGGAAAAAACAGAATGATATAGTAAAAAAAAATTACATGAATATATTCACCATACCCAGGAATGTTGACTCGCAAAAAAAAAGAGAAAAGAAAAGAAAACGGCTATTACATGGTAAAAAAAGTCAATACTGTTATGAGATTTACCATCAGTGGACTAACAGTAATACCAGTAGTATGATAGCGTAACACAGTGTGATTGTTAGATCAGTAAATTCCCTAGATGAAGTTAAATATAAGAAGTGGCCTAAAAAATTCCAACAAAGTTACATGTATATAAAAAAAATGTTAAAATGGAAAAAAGGATATTTAGGGGGTTGAGGGCGGGATATACTTATTTTTTGTAATAAAGCTTTACAGATCAGTGGTATCATCCACAATCTCTGGATTGTTTTTTAACAAAATTTTCATCTCTAATTGGGCTTTTTTGGCCATTTGAGAATAGTAGTAGATACCCGCGTTCAGATATTTATGATACAGCTGCTCTGTCTCATCATCTGGGCGGAGAGGGGGGGGGGGGGGGGGAGTCCTTGTGAGCGAGTGTGCGGAGAGGGGGGTGATTATAGGGGAAGGGACAAGGGCCAATGTGGGATGTATGAAGATGGTGCATGGGGGAGAAGAATAGGGGGATGTGGGGGAGATGTGTGGGATAATATTTTTATTTTGACTTGAAAGCTCTATTTCAGGAGTAGCAAGGCTTTATTATATAATGCTAAGAATAAACTCTTACTCCATCTTTCTTTCTCTCTCTCTCTCTCCATTACTTTCTGTTTCTTCCTCTCTTAATCAGATACATTGTGTAGGTCAAGTCCCATTACAAGAGACGTGTCAAGGTTAGCTAAACATCATTACAGGTGTCTTTTAAGGTAAAGGATGCTAACAGTGGCATAATTAATCAATACAGCTCTCGCTCTCTGTCTTGTTTAAGCTCTTGCTCTCTGTCTTGTAACTCTCTCTCTCCCACAATGTCTGGATTATTTTTCAACAAAATTTTTATCTCCAATTGAGCTTTTTTGGCCATTTGCGAATAGTAATTGATACCCGCGTTGAGGTATTTGTGGTACAACCGCTCTGTCTCATCATCTTGCACCTTAATCGTCCTCTCCTCCTGCCTGTCCTCTTTTTGTGGGCTATGTGTCTGGTGGCTGGCTGCAGGTCAATTGGCTCTGGCTGATCTTCTAACAGGGTTTGGAAGCTTGCTGGCAAGTCCAGCACCACATTTTCTGCCACCATGGCAGATGAATTAGCCAACGGCTCTGTAATGCAAGAAACCATCTCATTAACACAACAGATTTATGAATGAAAAGTAAATGTATTATTTCAGGTGTAAAATTTTTAAAAATCTTGACAAGACATTCAGTTCACACTTCATCTATGTGCAATTTCCTAAACGTATTACTATTAGATGTTGGACATTCTGGCTGATTCTTGCCATGTTTTAGGAGATCTCTGAGCCAAGCACAAAATATCTCAGTCTGTATCTTTGAATTTTAACCTCTAAAGCTCTTAGATGAAAACTTAAAAATCACATTAGATTATGGACGGATATATTCGAAGCATTGATATTTATTCTAAGTTTACACATGCATTAAAGAAAGTCTTTTGTAAAATAAGGGGAATGGTAGCTGGAAATTAATTGTACGCACCCACAGTCTATGTTAAGCAGAACTTGTTAAAAGCTGATTTCTCTGTACCCAGACCACACTGTTTTGTTTTAAATTTTCTCCCACATAAATTGTGTAAACCAATTCACCGCCTCCTTTTTTTCATGAATACTGTAGTAGCTACACACTAAGAGGCAGCCTGACAAAACATGCATTTTCTTAATCCAAATGCTGAAAAGTGTGTAGATCTACTTACGAAGTTCTTCTAGTTGTGTTGGCAGCTCCAAAGATAGGATGTGGCCAGTCCTTGCCACTACCCGTACTTCGGAACTTGAAGAACTTCCTTAAAAAAAAATTCATGAGTTAATGGTGGTTTTTTTCTTTCTCTTTTTTTTTCAGATGAGGAGTCAATATCCTGTATTTACACGTCCCAGGAAAAGCTGTATTTAAAAACATAAATCTTTTTTTTTAAACATGTAAGGCTTTGTTAATTTGCTGTTTTTTACATTATCATTTGAAACAAAACAATTTTGTGCTTGTAATTCCTTGATTACATGTGAATTTTTTTTTTCAAACAATTTTCTAGATACAGTCTCATACGTTACATGCCTATAATTCCTTGATTACAATTTACCTATTAAACAGCTTTTTTGTGATTCATTGTGAAAATATTAATAATAATTAACGCACAGAGCACTTCAATTAATTGGGCAATCTGTTATATTTTAATTTGCTTATTTTTCACACTGCCGCTAGATCTAGCTCATGTGAATTTCCTTGAAATGGAGATGTTCTTCTAATGTCAATCTACAATAATGTAGACTAGCTTGATTGGTAATGGTTTGAGGGAACACCTATGAAAAAAAATAGAATGTGTCCTCTACAAATTCAAAATTGTTCATTACTCTTTAGAGAAGGAATATTGACTAGACCACACACAATTTTAGATATAATTCTATTTAAGTGTATTACAAGTTTTAACATAAGACAATTGTCATTTTTGTTTATACTTACCACTGACATCTAATGGGATGCCTGTAACTGCCACATTCTCACCACCACCAAGGATTCGTAAAACTATATCATGGTATTGAGACTTAGGGACAGGTTTTCAGTCCCCTTCTCGTGAGAAATACTTTTTAGCACTCCTGTTTTTGTATCCTGCAAAAATAGTAATTTCAAAATTGATATGGCCTCAGAAAAATAAATGTACATGTGAAGGTGGTTCAAAAAGAAAGAATGTAGACCATGTACTTATCAAACAGTAGATACCAAATACTTGAAATAGAAAACAAAATCAAAGCAGAAAAATATGGTCTGTCCCACCAGAAAGTTGCAACGCGAAACTTGCAATTTTTCTTTATTTTGCAACTTTCAAAATGTTAAAGCAACGAAACTTTTATGAAAAATACAATAATTTCTTGGATATTTTTCATATATTAGCAGAGAAAAAGATACTGGACAATGTTGAAAGTCGGAGACTACATCAAAACATGTTGTTATTATATATTAAATTATATGAGCCTTTCAATCTTCAAGAAAAAAATCCTTTGGAAAGGTAACAACTATTTAAACAATGAGTTCACATACAAGCGTTGTAAGTGTGGTGTGTTCTCATAGTCATATACGTCTAGAACCCCGTCTTAATGCACAGTACCGTAAAGTTTTTAAGACTTTTTCTATCGTACGTCAGGGTGACATATTTATAATAACTACATTTAGCGAGTATACATGTACACCATAATTTGGACAGCACATAGGCTGAATTTAAACAAAAAGAATAGACAGTAAACAAAAAAGAGTTCTAGTTAAGTTCTACTGCGCATTGAACTGTATTTTTTAACACAATAAGACTGCAACACTCGTATGCAATTTATGTCTAGATCTAAATATCAAAGTGACAATAAAATAATTAGGCTACTAAAGTTAGTGTGCAATGGTTCCTATTTTGGATCTTAGATTCCAGACTAATTTAGCCTAGAATCTAAATCCAGCATGTATGCTCTCAAATTTTTCATCAATGTTTGTTAACAAAATAGAACGAAAACAAAAGATCTAGATCTAGATCTATATCTAGTATCCTTTGTTTAAAAAAATAATAGCTTTTCAGTCTTGAAGAAAATAAAATCCTTTGGAAAGGTAACAACAATGACTTTACATACAAGCATTGTAATTGCTGCTTGCATTTATTGGCCCTCTAATGTTAAGCAAAGTAATTTTTAATCTCATGTTTAACTTGCCTACAGCTCCTGCACCCATCAACCTTTTCCATTAAATTTGAATCATAGTGGTACATGTAGTGAAAATAAACAAGTTTTTTTTTTTTACGGTTTACTTTACCATTTCATCACTTACAGTGTGATGCAGGATTCGTTATTTTAAAACTTAGGACATAGCGATCTATTTCAGCCATAGCACTAATTTAATTACAAACAGTCTTACATACAAGATCATGAGATAATTTCCAATGTATAATTATTTCAGGCATTGGACATGTTAACCAATTTCATAAACTATTGTATACATTCATTTTCCCAATACGTTATATCATCTCATATAGATTCTATCAAAATCAACTACATTTTGTGTCTGCAATGGCATATTTTTTTATTATGATGTGTGATGTGCCTACAGTACATGCTTGTAATTCATTCAAATGTATAATTTTTTTAAAATCAGAATACTCTTAAGAAGAAAATGGACTATAGTACACGACTACCTAATAAAAACTTTTGTATTGTAAGTGAATGGACAGTTGTGCATGGCCTTGTAAATAAAAATGTAATTAACTTCTCAATCATGTCTTATAGATTCTGTCAAAATCAATTACTTACTGTGTCTGCACTGACCTTTTTATTAACATTTTTTATTATGATGTCTAGTTCTACACTCTTGTAATTTCTTCAAATTTTAAATTTAAAAAAACTGAGAGTACTCGAGAAGAAAATAGACTCTAGTAGCCTACTTATGAAGTTTGGATCATTCTGTGATTCAATATCTAATTCTAAGCTGGTCTATGTAAATATCTAGAGTAGAATCGCTAAAGTTGTTCAGATAAAAATAAATCAAAACAATGAAACATTGAAATTTTAATAATTCTAAGCCACGATACTTAGCTAGCTTTTTTTTATACAATTATAAAAAAAGTAACTGTCCCTATTGGATTCAGGTGCTTTTCATATGTCTATCCTGGACATTTTCTAAAATTGAAATAAAATGCCCTGTTCATATGGGACCAGGTGAGACAAAAAAGATTCTAAACATACAGCAATCAATTTTACTTGAAATCTGCACTGTGGTGTGTCCTCATATACGTCTAGAACCCCGTCTTAATGCACAGTACCGTAAAGTTTTTAAGACTTTTTCTATCGTACGTCAGGGTGACATATTTATAATAACTACATTTAGCGAGTATACATGTACACCATGATTTTGACAGCGCATAGGCTGAATTTAATCTAAAAGAATCGACAGTAAACAAAAAAAAGAGAGTTCTAGTAAAGTATTACTGCTCATTTAACTGTATTTTTAACACAATAAGACTGCAACACGCGTACGCCATTTATGTCTAGATCTAGATCTAAATATCAAAGTGACAATAAAATAATTACCAAAGTTAGTGTGCAATGGTTCCTATTTTGGATCTTAGATTCCACACAAATTTAGCCTAATCTAAATCCAGCATGTTAACAAAATAGAACGAAAACAAAAGATCTAGATTAGTGTTCTCTGTTTAAAAACATACCGTTAGGCCTACTGAGTGACAGCCATAGCTAGCTTCTATGTCTATTTTTAATTAACTTATTTGCAGTATTTTACAGTTCTACATGTAAACTTTATACTTACATGCCACTTTTTGCGAACTTGCTGCCAAGTCCTCAGTGTACCCGTGACTGCTGTTAGTGTTTTGGCAATTGCTGCCCATATGGTTTGTTTTTTTTTCAGTTCTCCTCCTTTTTGCTTCAAATTTCCACCTATTAATATTCCTCTATTCTTTTCAATTTCCTCTAGGAGCATGCTCATTTCTCCTTCAGAAAAATTTTTTGATCTTCGATCTCCTTCTGACATGTTAAATGATAATAATTATAATAGGCTAGATCTCAAAACAGAGTTAGACAAATGGAGCACTGCCACTGGAGACAAGAGTCACTAGACTGATAGACTTCACTCGCTGGAATAGACAAAGAAAGGAAAGCGAAAGTGTGGAAAATCGGGAATGTCCGCCAAAAAAAAGTTCCGAAAATAGATACGCAGTTCAACGTAGTCGATAAACAGAGCAAGAATTTATTATTACTACTACCACCACCATTATTACCACTATCACCATTATCATTATTATTACCACTACTACTATTATTACCCGCCTCCGCATTGTCTTCGTTCAAGAGTCTGACTTACGCCAGAAATAGGTGCAGGCGCGGTTCTACTACATGTACTACGAAAACTACTACTAATACTGGTGCTACTACTTATACCACTACCACTACTACATAAACTTATTAAAGTCCAACTCAAACTGATAAATAATTTTTTAAGGAAATGAAAGCGCCTGTACCATAATTTTATTATTCAATATTTACAAGTTTTGCAAGGGAGGTAAAAAAGGATAGTTTGTAATTACAAGATTTAATCCCCTTAAGGCTACCGCTTTTTCTTCTTCTATCGTTTCTAAACTGTTGTAATGATGCCGTTGATAAATAATTTTTAAAAAGATGTATCAAACAAAAAGTAGCGTTATTCCAGTTCGTTTTTATTGTTAAATCAGTACTACATTTACTACTACCGTGGAAGCTTCTCTTGTTTTTTCTGCTTTTACTTTTGTTGTTGCTGCTGCTGCCATTACTACTACGACTACTACTACAACAACTACTACAACTACTACTACTACTACTACTACTACTACTACTACTACTACTACTACTACTACTACTACTACTACTACTACTACTACTACTACTACTACTACTACTACTACTACTACTACTACTACTACTACTACTACTACTACTACTACTACTACTACTACTACTATGGATGATTGGAAGAACACATGAAATTGCTTAGATGGCTCTTTATTATCTTATGACAACACTGCAGTACAGGAATATTGTGGCATATCAAGGCGGAAGCTATTGCTTGTAATGATAAATGATTATGCAAAGGAAGGTCACTCACATTCACAAAGCATTAACAGTCATATTATTAACAAGGGACACAACAATTATATATATAGCAATAACACATAATTATAACATAGTTATATCCCATACATTACAAACCTCATAATAATAGATTGACCTTTGCGGGAGAAGTACATTGAATTTTTAGATAATATTAAAGGTCTAATAAAAAACTGCTTTTTAAAAAGTGGTGATCAGCGTGTCCCTGGTCTGATGTATAGAAGTTCATGAAAAAATTTTTGTAGCCTACTTTTCAAGTGATCGAGTGAGTTTGTGAAGATGGACAAAACCCGAGGCGGGGAGCCCACAATAAGCACTGCATTTTTTTTATATATAGATAGTGTTTGGTCGGATGTCCCACTGCATCGAAGGAGGAAAATTTAGCAAAATACAGCGAAATATTTTTTTAATCTCACAAAGCCAGATAATTAGTTAAAAGGAGGTAGTGTGGTGCAGTGGTAGAGCGCCTACCATTAAACCCACGATAATGCCAATAATATGATACCATCTGAGACAGAAGTATTGTCTTCTCTGTCTCTGCGTGGCAGCCTATAAAAATATATCAGACATTAGAAATATTGATACGCATTGCAAAAATAACCTTCCTACCCGACAACGATGTACCTGAGCTGATCAACCATCGGGACAGACAGTGTAGCACAACCACCTGTGTATAACCTAGGCTGATCAACCAGTGTAGGGATGACCACTAGTGTGCCTGGGATGATCGTCATAACAGTCAGTGTAAAAACCACCAACAGTGTGCCTGATCTCATCAACCATCGTCACAACCAGTGTACGGACAACCACCAGTGTACCTGGGCTGACTGACCATCGTTACATACAGTGTATGGCGACCATCAGTCTACCTGGACTGACTATCATAATCAGTCAGTATAGGGATGACCACCAGTGTACCTAGACTGACTAACTATCGTTACAGCAGTGTAAAACGACCACCAGTGTACCTGGGTTGACTACCAGTCGTTACAGACATTGTAGGGACGACCACCAGTGTAACTGACCATCCTTAACGACAGTGTAGGGACGACCACCAGTGTACCTGGAGTGTAGGACAACCATAAGTGTACCTTAATTGACTAACCATCGTTACAGACAGTGTAGGGACAACCACCAGTGTACCTGACTATCGTTGCAGTCAGTGTAGGGACGACCATCTGTGCACCTGGGTTGACCTTCGTAACAGTCAGTGCAGGGCAACCATCAGTGTACCTGAACTAACCATCGTTGGACTTAGTGCAGGACGGCCACAAATGCACTTGTACTGGCCAACCATTGTCACAGTCAGTGTAGGCACGACCACAAGTGTAACTGACTATCACTAGAGTCAGTGTAGGGACCATCGTTAGACTTAGTGTAGGACGACCACAAATGCGCCAGTACTGACCCACCATCGTCACAGTCCGTGTAGAACGACCAAGAGTGTACCTAGACTGATCAACTATCGTTACAGTTAGTTCTGAGACGAGCACCAGTCTACATGGCATGGCCGGCCAGTGGACAGACTTAGGCTTGTCACATCCTGACAGGTCGCTGCCAAATCTGCAGCCTGAAGAAGTGAGCTGCGTTTTCCTGTGCTGATGCGACCACGGTGTTTAAGTGGAGGAATGGCAACCTAAGACAACGTATAACAGCAACATTTTCAGATCCCTGCTATCTATCTATCTCTATTACTTTCATGTCTCTCCCGCTCCCTCAATTTCTCTTCTAACGCCTCTGACTCTCTTTTCTCTCCCTTTTTGCTCTTCCTCTCCTTCATATTCTCTTTACCTATCGCTCTCTCTCTCTCTCTCTCTCTCCCCCTCTCTCTCTCTCACACTCTCTTGTCTCTCTCACTCTCTCCCCCTCACCCCCTCTCTTCCCCCCACTGTTGTTCCCCCTGCCTCCCTGTTTATCTGTATATGTACACCTGCTTCTCTTGTTCTTGACACGGTCTCTTTGCCTCCTCTTTGAGCTTCAGTATTTATGATTCCTACTTCTAATCCTCCTTTTCCTGCTCTAATATCCACTACTTTTGTATATGTCTGCCTAACCGCATTTATAATCTATCATTTCATCCTTCTTTCAATCTACTTTCTTATTATAATTCTTGTGTTCTCCGAACTGTGAATGCGTTTATTCCTCCCACCCAACACTCTGTCTTTTTATCTTATTTCCTTTCTCTCCCCCTCCCCCCTCTCTCTCTTTTCTTCCCTCTAGCCTTCGTTCCATCTATCTATCTATCTCATTAACAATCCATCTGCCTATCAGCCTATCTCTATTTCAATCTATCTTTATCCATACATTTCTATATCTCTCAAAAGTTTATCACTATGTCATTCTCTTACACATATATTTACTAATCTTTGCAGCTCACTATCTGTTTGCATTTACATCTCTTTATACGAGGCTCTCTTTTTTCTATTTCATCTTTATTCTTGATCAGCGTGTCCCTGGTCTGCTGTATAGCAGTTCATGAAAAATGTTTTGTAGCCTACTTTTCAAGTGATCGAGTAAGTTTGTGAAGATGGGCAAAACCCGAGGCGGGGAGCCCACAATAAGCACTACATTTTTTTAAATATATAGATAGTGTTTGGTCGGATGTCCCACTGCATCGAAGGAGGAAAATTTAGCAAAAGGCAGTGAAATATTTTTTAATCTCACAAAGCCAGATAATTAGTTAAAAGCAGGTAGTGTGATGCAGTGGTAGAGCGTTGCTATTAAATACACGACTTTGCCAATTGGGTGGTATGATGTCAGTACAATGTGTTGTCTTCTCTGTCTCTGCATGGCATTTTGTAACAAATATCAGACATAAGAAATCTTGACACGCATTGTAAAAATCACATCCATTGAGAACCTAAAATGCATTAGACTAGGAACTTTAGTTAGTGAAGAAGCGAACAACAGAGTACCTAAGCTGACCAGTCATCGTTACAACCAGTGAAGGGACGACCACCAGTGTACCTGGGCTGACCAACCATCGTTACAGTCAGTGTAGGGAAGAGCACCAGTGTACCTGACTATCGTTACAGTCAGTGTAGGGACGACCACAAGTGTACCTGGGTTGACCATCGTTACAGTCAGTGTAGGGACGACCACCAGTGTACCTGGGTTAACCAACAGACCCCAGTTTGTAAATATCAATGAAACATACTCCAAAAAGATAGTAACCAACACGGGTGCTCCTCAAGGTTGTGTTTTATCTCCAATTTTATATTCTATCTATACTAATGATTATAGGGCCACTGAAGTAAACACTCGTCTTATTAAATTTGCCGACGACACAACTCTACAAGGCCTTTTAAGCACCTCAGAGGACGGTTATAAAGCCGAGGTAAAAAACTTCCATGACTGGTGCAAAGATAACTTTCTGACAACTCAATGTAGATAAGACAAAAGAAATTATTTTTGATTTTAGGATAAAGGAAGATATAGTGATTCCTCTCTCGATTGAAGACAGGACTGTTACAATTGTCGACAGCTACAAATATTTAGGCTTGACTATAGATTCCAAATTAAACTGGAATGTTCACATTGATCATTTATGTAAAAAGGTAAACCAAAGGCTGTATTTTTAAGAAAACTCAATTCCTTTAATGATAATAATACTATAATGACTTTATTCTACAATGCAACCATGGAAAGCATTATTTGTTTTGGCATTACTTGTTGGGGAGGTTCAGCTCTTTCAAAAGATAAGAATAGAATAGATAGTTTGATCAAAAGAGCGGGTAAAATAATTAAACTGGACCTACCCCTTTTCACTGATCTTTATAAGAGGCCACGGTTAAAAAAATGTCTAGATGTAACCAAAGATATAGACCATCCACTAAACCAGGAGTTTATGTTTTCCACACGCAGCGGTCGCATGATTCAACCTATAGCTAGAACCGATCGCTACAATAACTCATTTGTACCATCAGGCTCACGGCAAATGAGGAGCTCATCATGAAACAATTGTGTTAATGCGAGCTTGTAACTGTGTGTGTGTGTGTGTATGCGTGTGTAAGTATAGTGGGGGAAAAGAGTGAATGGCGGTAAAAGAAAAAGTTCACGTCTGTATGCTTACATTCTTTTTGGTTAAACGTAATCTTTGTTTCTACAGTATGCACTAAAGAGCAATCACTCATATTATGTAATGTAAAATGTTTATTTTTATTATCATTATTATGACTGTGTAAAATACTTTTAACATGTCCAAATCGATTTTCCCGCAAAGGGACAGATAAAAATTATCTTATCTTAACTTATCTTATCTTTATTAAATCAGGCCACCTAGTCGACATTGTACTAGCCTTGTAATTACTATATCCCTAAAACGTTTTGTCTGTTCGATTAGGATTCACACTGCAAGATTCCACTCAAAGAGTAGACTGTGTTTCGTTATTTCACAGAAATTTAAAAACTGTAACCTTGCGAGGTAAATACTCGGAGAGTGACACGACAATTATGTTGATGGTTGGTTTTTTTTATTATTGAGTGTGTCACTGGGTGTCAGACAGAGCAACAGTTACACCAAGGCTCGTCAAAATTAAAATACAATTTAGAATAATATAAAGCCTGGGCACAGTGAAGTAGTGTAAGAGACTGTGTGTGTGTGTGTGTGTGAGAGAGAGGGAGAGAGAGAGAGAGAGAGAGAGAGAGATGGAGTCATAGACAGATGCAGAGAAAAACAGGGAAAGAGGGGGAGGTAGAGAGAAAGGATAAATGGAAAAAAGAATAGTGCAGAGACAGAGGGGGAGGTCAAGGGAGACATTAAAAAATAGAGAAAGTAGATGAAGAGGGAGAGAGAGAAGGAAACAGCGAGGGGCAGAGTAACGCAGAGATAGGGACAGGGAGAGAGATAAAGAAAGACAAATAAAAAGAGATACAGAGAGACAGAGAAACTGAGGCAATTGAACAGAAAGACACAAAGGACCTAGACAGATACATACACGTACCACAGACAAAAGGGCAGACAGGCAAACAGATAGACCGACATGCACGGACAGATAGACAGTGTACAGCGGGCAGAAACAACGATAGATACAGGTGGACAGACAAATGGACAAACAGACAGACAGACAGACAGGAAAAGAGACAGTGACAGAGTGAGACAAACAAACAATTATGTGCATCTAGACCCACTAATAGCTACAGAGATTCAGGCACAATTAAAGACAGAGAAAGGGAGAGTGAGATTTAAAAAGAGAGAGAGAGGGAGAGAGGGAGAGTGAGAGTTAAGAAGAGAGAGAAGGAGAGAGGGAGAGGGAGAGTGAAGAAGAGAGAGGGAGAGAGAGCGAGACAGAGCGAGACAGAGGGAGCAGAGAGAAATAGAGAAAGAGGGAGAGGGAGAAAGAAAGAAAGAAAGAAAGGGAAAGAAAGGGAGAGATAGGGAGAGATAGAGAGTAAGAAGGAAAGAAAGAAAAAGAAAAAAAGACAGACAGCGAGAAAGGGTGACCAAACGTAGATTAAGAGAGGAAATAATAAAGTAGGCGTATAGACCAAGTATTACCAAGTATGTGACTGTACTACAAACCAGTATGGACTGGCCGCGTTCTAAGACAAGGTGATGTACTGGTTTCCGGCTTACCAGTCTGTCACCCAGGCATGGCAGGCATATGGACCCAGGCCTTCAGATCTGTCCCTCTGAAAATCTTCCACTGTTTCCGAAAATGCATACAGGCAAATCTTTGTACATTGTACTGCACAAATTAATATCAGTAGTTGCAGGCTAAAAATTATTCAGACTTATAATCCCATTAATATTTTCTAAGGCTTGCTGTCTATATAAATCAAACACTGGGATAGTGAATCAAATAGGGCCGTGGTTTATTCACAGCTTTGAGTTTTGGTGCAGTTGTCAATGATTTAGTGTCTGCATACATCTCTATCTTGATTAATAAGTCTTTGTTCAAGATTTAAAAAAATTGAAACAAAGACCTTTTGGTTTAATTGACCTTTATGTTATTTTAAAAACATAAATACCAATGGGATTGATTTATACATCTCTTAGGGTTTTGAAGAAACATCGATTATGTGAAGAGTTTTACAAGCTAGGATTAGACTGGTCTTTTGGGATCTAGCAAACGTACGTTGTTTTCCAGCAGCATTCGACCAAACTCTCTGTTTGGAACTCTCGCTCGATAGTGAATGTGTTATTTGGCGACCTTTAACATCAACAACGTTTCTTTTCAAATTTTCATCAATTTAAGTGTAAAAACTATTTATTTTAAGATAAGTCTAATTGTACATTACTATTGTTTTTCAAATTGGTCTTCGTACAGTTAAAATCTATTTGGATGTTCATAAATAGTTCATCCTTAGTATTCACGAATAGACCTATAAAATACTATGCAAAATGTTCATGATTTAGTTATAAGTATTGATGCATTTTCAATGTCTATTTTATTTTGTATATTCTGTACATCTTTTTTACGTTTAACATCAATTGCCTTTTTTAAAAGTCAATTTTCAAGTCAGTTGTTATTGGGTTTTTTTTTCAAGGTTTTTTTTAGAGGGAGGGAAAGAATTCTCTCCCTCTCGCCGGGTTTAACGTCTCCAAGGTTCCCCTGGGCTTATACGGCGATTTTTTTCAAGGAGACATTATCCTATAGTTTCTCTTTTAGTATATTAATGTTTCTACAAGTAGTGTCTTCTCTGGTTTCTCTCGAAACGAATTCGACAGCTTTCACTTTTAATAACCAGATTGAATATGTCATGCCAGATTCAGAAAGCGGATGAGAAAAGAGAATGGGGCTTGGGGAAGGGAGGGGGGGGGGTGACTTTTTTGCAAAGGTCCCCGAACGTAGATGTCCCAGTTACAAACGCTAAGACCTCAAGAAAAGCGCCTGCTTGTTGTTCGTGCTGCCCAAAGATACGGTATATCCATAGATGTATATAACTTCCTATATACATCTATGGTTACATCGTATTATAGAAGATCTTTTGGTAGGCCTGCTGCCGCAGAGAGCCAGAGTGGGCCACACTGTACTGACACTGGCTCCACGAAGGAAAGCAAGGTGTTCACGTCGAGAATCGAACCTGGAAACGCGTTAGAGGCGGGCGCTCTGCCGAATTAACCACCTCAGCCCCAGTGCTAAATCTATACCCGTAGACGCTGGTAAGCAGGCATTGTTTCAACCTGGGTTAGATTCGAGTTTAGATCAGTTGAGGCGCCTGGAGTCAACCCAGGTCGATCTTATTTCGACTGTTTGAAACGCCGACTTGTCTTAATTCCCATGACAATTGAGACATGTGCCAATCAGTCTCCCAATTGATCAATCACAATCAATTATTTTAAAGGGCACGTGAGTTTGCATATTGTCAAAGCATAAAATATCAGAATAAAAAAATAAGCTGAACGGGTACAGAAAATGTTTAAAAAAAAAAGAAATAGACTAGGCCGTATATATACATCTTTTTTACCTGTTCAGAATAATTAAATTTTTTATAATGGACAAAAAAATCCACCTGACAAAGACAATAACACGGCAATTTAACACCTATACTACACAGAAAACGTCATCTAGTTTTTTTTTTAATAGTTTCGCTTGGCCTTGAGTTCTTGACTCATTGATACCATAGGATCCAGGGGAAGGGGTGTGAGCGGATTTTGTTGTAATTCTTGATGTTGTTCTCTTTGTCATTTTTCTTTTGACCGCTACTTTCAGCCACGTTATTTTTTCCTCATGGATTGTTGTTTTTTAGTTGTTTTTTAGTTGTTTTTATTTTGTTTTGTTTCTTTTTTTTTGTTTTGTTTTTTGCTGTCAGTACTTTTCCCTAGATTATGTTGATTATCTTTCACTGGCCATATTTATAGTTTAAATGTTCTCATTAGCCTTTTCTTTGAGTGTTTTTACTTTTTTAAAATGTTTTATAGCCGAATAATGTTGATCATCCGTCACTGTCCACATTTCTGGTTTAAAAAATGTTCTCATTAACTTTTTGTTTGTGGGTTTTTGTTTTTGAAATGTTTTATACCAGTCAGGAAGTGTCTGTGACGGTTTTTGTCCTCTGCCAGACTTGAGGTGTAACCCCAGGTCCGGACTGCTGTCCGCCTCTGTAACAGATGAGACCAGTCTAAAAGCATGAAGGCTAAGAGCATGCCACTAACCCTGAACTGACTGCAGATTGTTAAGCTTGTCCGTGCATGTCAGGCTTGGATTTGCCATCTGTGAAAGTCCTTCATGGAAAACTAATGTTATTTAACACTGACCTGTCGCTCTAGACTATAATGAGAAATTATACTTCTGCATCAACATTTCATGTTTATAATTGCTAAAATTGTTGTTCCCGCTCCCACTACTGAATAGCTTTCATTGTTATTACTTGAACCATCAAAATAATATCGTATATTTCTATTTTACAATTAGTAATATTCACAACATTGCGTCTACTCCTCCTCCTCCTACTACTACTACTACTACTACTACTACTACTACTACTACTACTACTACTACTACTACTACTACTACTACTACTACTACAACCACCACTACTACTACTATTACTACTGCTACTTCCGGTTGCTAAATTATAATGGACAGTCAAAAAGACATATCTACTTTGAGACCAACATGTACGAAAAATAGACAAAGAAAATTTCAGGCTGATGACATTGGCAAGGATCGTCCGCTATTAATTAAAAAGTGCTATGTCCTGTTACAGAAAAGTCCAGTAAGATACTTTTTCTTCACTATGCTCTATATTCTTCTTTGCTTTCTTGCCAGGATAGCTATTTTTTCCACTTTTAGCAGAATGTGTTTCATTCCAAAAGTTGCTCTCTCAAAGTAGCTTATCTGCAGATTGATCTTAGTAGAGAGCCTAATACGAAATTAATACCAATGCACAACAACACTGATTTATTCTTAATACGTATATTCAATGAAACGAAGGCGTTTGACAATACCTATCAAACAAGATATCACAAATATTTCTAGCATTCCATTTAAATTGCTCATTATAATATCCTTGACATAATGCGAACGACCAAGATAAGATTTACATTCGTATAACCGTATCGATTGTACTACAAAAGATATGCGTTGTTTTCTATGCTACTCCGTGTTGGTAATTTAAGGTAACCAAAGAGACGGTAGTCCCAGAGAGAGAGAGAGAGAGAGAGAGAGAGAGAGAGAGAAGGAGAGGGAGAGCTAGGGTAGAAAGAAAGAGATAAAGATAGAAAGAGAGGGGGAGAGAGACATGAAAAGAGAGAGAAAAAGAGGAGGGGGGAGATAAAGAAAGAGAGAGGAAGTAGAGAGATAGCGAGAGAGACAGAGCTATCCGCTCAATCTCTCTAGAGAGAACTTGATTTCCTATGTTATTTGACCCGCGACGATCTATGTACTGTAAAGTCAAACGTTGTACAATGAAAACAACACCAAAGGTGTACCTCTCGCCAAAGGAGACTTTGTTTTTGACCTCTCCTACATCTATGTTGACGATGACCAGCCTGTGTGTGCACCATGATACTCCACTGGGCAGTTTCAATAGCCGGTGTGCTAAGAGTGACTCTTACTATGCCATTACGTCTACTAAGTCAGCCGCCACACTGAACCTTTTTCAGGGAAGTCTGTAAGTTGGCTTGTTTTGACACCGAAAAAAAAAAACAACTCCGTGCGTAACTGTGCATCAGTTCTTGTAGCAGTAGACGTCAGAGGTACGCAGTTTGATCTGGGGTGGCCATGGTACTAGATTTTTCAGTCGGTAGTGCTTTGAACTGACGAGTAGAAGTAATGAGGTTCAAATCTAAAGTGGTGAGTCATTCTCCTCATTGGATAATTCGCCAAATCTTGGGTTAAATTAATCAAAGCTTGCTTATTACAACCTATCTAGATAGGTATGGGCCAGGGCCACTGATTGAGAGCTCGAAGAGGAGCCACTGTCTCGCAGTCCCTTGATGTTGGCCTTAACGTGATGTAGACACACTGTGGCAATAAATCACCGGCACCATTTCCATCTCATGTCCTACCTGGGTCTATCTCAATCCGCCTTTCCTACTCCCTACCTCCGTCTCTCTGTCTCTGTCTCTCTGTCTCTCTGTCTCTCTCTCTCTCTCTCTCTCTCTCTCTCTCTCTCTCTTCCAGTGCATGGTTGTTTATTACCAAGCGTCGGCTTCTTTCTTCCTTGAGAAAATATTCGCCAGTCATCTCAATCATAATCATAGCTTGTTTTTCTTGTTTTCACTAGATTGATCACTGAAAGATTTTTCCCAAAGAATGTGTCCAGTATCTAGTTTGTTTATATCTCCCGCAGGCACACGACTGCGTGTCTCCTGGCCTATGTTCTTTGGGGTTGTTTGTTGTTTTTGTCGTTGTTGTTTTTTTTCTCTTCCCTTAATCATAGCCGGTGCAGCAAATGCTAACAGAATATGCGTGCCTATCACAAGGTACACGGCGACTTCTATTTCATCAATGACTAGCTAGAACATTGTAGAGATTGTGCAATATTTTCACTCAAAACGTGCAATAATTTTGTATCACTTGGTTAGTTCGGCTTTCCCTAGACTTTTTCAATGAATACTCTCGGGAGACGGAAATACAGGGTAGGATTTATACCGCGCCCCCCCTACTCGTTAGTCCACAGCACTAACCGACTGTACTATCGCTATTCCGCCGTGCATCTGTTCTCGATATTTTCTAGCATAATATTATAGCGCATATCTATCTATCTATCTATCTATTTTACTATATTTATAGAGCGCTTTCCCTACAAAAAGCTCAAAGCGCTTAACAGCAATTTTAAACATACTCACAAAAGTGTTAAAAAGAACCATTTACACACACAATTCCCTAAAATGACTTTTTTTTTTTAAAAAAGCAAAAGATTGCATAGAAATATAATAAAAGGCTCTTAAGGTTATACACAAATAGTTGTTATAAATACATGTTATTAAAACTTAGAAAAACAATGATATTTAAAACACATTGATATTATTAAACATTTCTATAGATATATCACAGAGTCAGAAATTGTTTTTAAAAAAATCGAGTACTGATCCTCGGATAAGAAAGAGAGTGGAGAAAAAAGGATGATGAGCGTACGAGATAAAACCAAATAGTCAATACTAGTAGTCAGTCTACAACACTAACCGACTGAACTATCGTTATTCCGCCGTGCATCTGTTCTTTGTATTTTGTAGATTTGCATATTTATCTATCTATCTATCTATCTATCTATCTATCTATCTATCTATCTATCTATCTATCTATCTATCTATCTATCTATCTATCTATCTATCTATCTATCTATCTATCTATCTATCTATCTATCTATCTATCTATCTATCTGTCTATTTTATTCCCTATAGATAGATAGATAGATAGATAGATAGATAGATAGATGGATATATATTTAGATAGATAGATAGATTTATAATAATTGGTAATGTAAGAATACTTGGGTAAACTTAGAAGAGGAATGACCAATGGATGGTTTCATACTCTGTCTACCTCTCTGTGGATTGCGCGTGTAGATTGTCCCGGTCAAAGAGCGAAGGTTGACATACGTCTGTCCATGTCGCGCTATGGTTTGATGTATGGTTGTGGAAGACACACAGCTCCGCCGTACAGCCCTTCTGGCCTTTGTCACGTTACGTTCCATAGTTTTACGTCGTTCACATCTATGAGTTTGTTTTCGGAACAGGCCGCAGCTTTAGACAACTTCTCAAGGTCCTGTTTTTTGTCACGTTATTTCCCTTATCCTTTACATTTTTCACCTCTTCAACTGTGGTTTCGAGACAGCTCTTTGTACAATTTGTATTCTTCCTAACTCTTTGACCCTTTTCATACTAACAAAAGTTCCAATTAAAAATACCATCTGTCCAGAAGTTTCATACCGCAAGTCTTTTGTCGATTTTTTTTTATTTACGCCTTTTTCACGCGGTTTTGTTCGTTTTTTTGTGTTATTCACAAAAGTGTTCATTACCCGGCACCTCTCTTTTAATTAGATTGCGCAGCTTCTTTTTTGGAAATTCTTGGTTCGATGCCGCATTGGGTCGCTTTGTTTTCTCTATATATATTGTTGATTGTGTCCAATTCATTCTAATGTGATTTATGTAGATAGAATCCCTGATATGTCCGGTCTGTTTCTGTGTCACAGAAAAATCACATACAATTGTCAGACGTTTGATATGAAACCAATCTGCGATACTGTCTAATTGATGGCGATGACACCCCAATAAATCAACCAATTGGCTCTGTTTATGTTTATAGTTTTATATCCTGGTAGGATTGCCTCTATAATTTGGTCACGGTGCATGAGTTTCATGGTTTTGTATAAGGAAATGAAGTTACAAAACAATAATAATCCGTTACTGGCTCTTCATTTATTACAATTACATTTATTGAAAATTGATATGAGTCCTCAACTAATTAGTTCAAATTGAGCATCTTAGACACTGCACCACAACTTTAAGTTTTCGGTTTTCGTATGAAAGTCTTTTCGTGTCCAAGTTAAGATAGATAAAAGTGTACTCAGACTATCTATTTAATTAATTTTTATAAAATCAGAATATTTGTATGAGCATGTATGATCACATTTATAACAAACCGAGAGCAGTGAATGTCCACATTTAAGTTTGAAAATGCGATGTTCTGGGATACAGTATTATAGTCAGTTTTTGTTTTCTCTCACTTGCTTCTGATTCGTCAGGTCATTTTTTTATTCCAATGTTTTTGCTATTGTATATCATATCTTCGTTCTAGGCCACAAGTCCATCTTCTACACTAATTGAGTTTGAAGTGTAGACCTAGGGACTTAAGTGGGTCTACAAAGTTATATTGTTACAAGTCGTAAGCCAATGCGACGTTGTACTTACAGCCCAAAGATAACTTGCGGCTCGTCGGAATAGAAATCCCAATAGGAAGGTTTATGAGTCGTAGGCTACCGCGACGTTGTACATTCGGCCCTAGCCATCTACGTAACTCGTAACTTGTAAAAACCACTGCTACTGGGAAGAGACGTTTTTTCCTGTTGCAGAATACATGTATTGTAAAAACATCTCCGTGGTCAATTCCCGGGGTTCCAATGTCACGACTTCATCTCTGATGTCCACGACACAGGTTCCTAAGATATTTTAGGAGTGCTCTGCTCACCTTTATTATAGAACAATACACGCCCATTGAGAGTGACCTTGGTCATGACGTAGCATATCATGAAACCGGTCACCAGGATATCTAAGGTCGCCGTCTAGCCGGGTCATGTTGTCGTCCACCCACTGACCCTAATCTGATGTCAGAAATTACGACCAAAACACGGCTTGTCAGGTCGACATTTGTCTCTGCCGTTTGCCTAGCATAGTTTTACGCCATGGCTCACCTGATACCGGTACAGTACTGGTAGCCAACACGGTCTGGGAAAGCTACTGTGTGTGTTTTGTAGCTAACAGTCAAGTGAATGGCATATCCGGATGTTTGCTGTTACAGTGTTAGCCCTCAGCGCCTGCGCACCGCCTTACATCTAATAATGCCTATCTGCCAATACAGTATATTGCCTGGGAGTCTGAAATACTAAATCTATAGTCTCGGATTTAATTTTACACCCTGCAAATTAGATTAAGTGCGCCATCCCTATCTACGCAATGAGAACGCTCTGCTTTTAATCAGGATGTTCTTACCGCGTTCGTTTGCTTTTGCTTATGACTCACCATACACAAGCACATACTTACATACACACATAGAAAGAGTGAGACAGAGAGAGGAGAGAGAGAGAGAGAAAGAGAGAGAGAGAGAGAGAGAGAGAGAGAGAGAGAGAGAGAGAGAGAGAGAGAGAGAGAGATTTATGATAATTATTGATGGTCCAATTTCCTGTTTATTCCAGTAGAGTGATGCAATAAAATTTATAAAAATCCCTCTGGTGAGTCAAGATCAATGTTTTGTCATTACTCGAAAATCCTTTTGATATCCCCAACTGCTTCTCTTCGTGTTTTTCACCTTACTTTAGGTTATTTCTGTAGTCTGCTATAGTTGTTGTTATTGTTGTTGTTTTTGTTGTTGTTATTGCTATTATTATTTGTATTACCGTTTTTGTCAGTGTTGCATTTTCGAAATACCCATTTTCTACAGGGTTTGTAAGTACAATATGGTAGCAATCTTAAAACTCTTCTTGTATAATAAGAATTAAAAGGCTTACTACGTTGTACTTAAGCTCATATAGGGTGTAAGCGCAACATTGTGGTAAGCTTGCGATTTATCTTAAGTTACAAGAACAAGGCTTACGGCGAGTTGTAAGGTATCGCAACGTTGCACTTGCGATAGTAAGTGTGTAGGATAATTTTATGCTTTAGTAACTCCCAAATACTGAACACAGCATGGGAAGAGGTTCAACTATAAGGCTAGATTTAAAAAATATTAGTTTTCGTTTCAATCTTGTTCAGTTCTCACTCCAGTAGTGACATAAATTAGTAAATCATTTATTGTAGACAGTGTATCATAATATAATTATTAATTATTTCCTTTTGACGCATACACTTCATAGCGGTTTACATAGAATACAATTGGTGAAAATGTTTAAAGCAAATGAAGAATCACATTTAAATTATTCTTAAATACTCAAGCCGTATTGGTTGGAAAGTTCCTTCCTGAGAAACATATGTCAATTTATTCGTTTTTCTATTCGAATTATATAAGACATAGCAAGGTATTTAACTAAAAATAATTTATAATTATTTTAAAACGCATTAGCTGTACTGGAACGTTGTTCTTACTGCTGGAGTAGAAAAACTCAACATTATGTAAGCACCTTTGTTTTATTTCATGCGGTTTGGGGTTTCCTATGATTGCGCTTAAAGACGACTAACGATTGAATGAATACCTATTTTAGGCGACTCCAGATTCTGTTAAAAACTCACCAGGTCTCGATCGAGTACAAATTTGCTGTTCCAAACATGACATACTTCCTTTAGGGATGCTGTTGTTCTTGTTAACGTTTTTTTTTATTTTTATTTTTTATTTATTGTTGATAGCATACTTTGAAATGTAAGCATTGCTATCTTATAACCTATACTGTTTTGTGTGAAGTCAATGAAGTTTTTTTTTGTAGCTGATGGCACTTTGACATTTGTGTGTGAACTTTAATGATCTAGCCCCGTGATTTTAAAATGTTTGAGTGTTACTTTTTTCACATTTCATGCATTTAAATAGAGCACCACAGTAGCAAAGTCTGGAGATAACAAAAGACAAGACAAATTTTTATCTTCCGTATTAATGTATTAATTTTCAAGGATTTAGAGTCATTCATTTTGTATGTCTTTTGAAATAAAAATAATCAAAACATAAATCTTCTTCGTCATTCTTTCTTCTTACAGATCCTTTCTAGTTGATCCCAAAGAAATAGAAAAATGGTGAAGATGCACTATGTTACAGGTAGGTTTGTCTGCCTTGCGGAGATCCTTAGTGGGTCGTGGGTCAAAATTACAGAGATGGGTGTTTTGGTCTTAGCGTTGAACGCGCGGCTTCATTTCGCAATGTTTCGTGTTTGATTTCTTTTTGGCCCCTGCGTTTTTCCTACTGGTTTGGTCGGTGATAATATAAAATGATACTGGCCAAATCCAAACCTATGGTCGTAAAGGATCTTTTTTAGACCCATTCCAAGGGTATATTTACTTTTTTCGACACAGATCACCAAGTCGGAAGAGCGCGTAGCTCATTCTGCAAACCCTGTAGATTAGCTATAAATTTTATCTAATGAATGAACCTTAAATGTACCAAAAGATTTATATGCCTGCCTTTATCTCATTGACGGTGGTGTACATTGCATCATCAAAAAAGGAAATTAAAAAACCATTGAAGTGAGAATAAAGAAATTGTTTAAACCTGCATAGCCCTACATTTCGCTTCATTTTTATGGTTATT
The DNA here is from genome assembly GCA_003991915.1 of Elysia chlorotica. Classification (NCBI taxonomy): domain Eukaryota; kingdom Metazoa; phylum Mollusca; class Gastropoda; family Plakobranchidae; genus Elysia; species Elysia chlorotica. The sequence goes on along the minus strand of RQTK01000221.1, from coordinate 254,444 downwards.
GTGTAGCTTTCCCCCGGCAGTTTTATGCTACCGTCGCTTAGACTGCTCGATATGTCAGTTTATCTTAGAACTTTAAATTTAATGAAATTTAGACTATCATCTACCTAGAGTGACATTTGGCATTATATCTAAAGGCAAAGCACTAAAAAGTTATCATTCTTGAAAATATACTATTTTTTTTAAAGGGTTAGTTTTTTCTCTTTATCATTATAAAACGTGTAGTATTTTTAAACATTGAGGAATTCTTTGTCTATTCTAATCCTCAGCTGCCCTCGTCCTGCTGTGCCTATCCCTTCCCCACGCCCTGGCTTGCTATGATGGGTGCATGCAGAAATTCAGCCTGGAGATGAGCACTATCAACGCCAACACAACCAACAGCGCATTGCTCACGGCAAGCTTCTGCAAGTATGTGACTTGTTGTCTGTTCTTATGCAAGAATCTGACAAAAATCACTAGTCATTCTGTATATTTCACACCACCATCTCCATTGAGCCATATCCAACAGTTCGAATACCTGTTTCGTGAACCCATAGTTTTAAGACACATAAATGACTCGTCACTTTTTGCATTCACACCGCCATCTTCATAGAGCCATGTCAACAGCTAGAATATCCTGTTGGTAAACCATAATTTTTACAGATAGATATAAAACACTCGTCACTATGTGTGTTCTCACCACCATCTCCACAGAGCCATGTCCAAGCAGATTGACTGCCTGTATGCCGTGACCCGGCTCTGTTCGGCCCAGCAGAAGATGCTCCTCCAGAACATGCTGGCAGTGTTCATACAGCCCGATTACCAGCGCACCTGCCTGGGTGAGACATGACCCTAGAATAAAGTGGAACAATGTAGCATACTAATCATACTAGATCATGTTGCATCTGGTTTGTTTGTTTTTCTCTTAGCGTCCACAGACAGCACTTTAAACGTTATATTGTCGGCGGGCCCAAGACTAACGTGTGAGAGTTGAGTTGCTTTAACGTCCAACATCGTCGGCGGGCCCAAAGACTAACGTCTGACAATTTTATGTGAGGTCACGCACTAGACAGGGCGGGGATATCACGACTCCTATTACAGCCGATCAAATTAAACTGACACCGACCCAAGCAGTAGGGAACCACATCGTCAAGGCTCTAAGCTCATACTTTTTGCGTCGGAAGCTAATGTTCTACCCCAATGTCACGCCCCCCCCCCCTAACGTCTCCCTATTTTACGTGTTGCCACAGAGGAACAGGCTTGGGATACTATAACTACTGTCTCAGTTGCGCAGTGCTTGCTAAATTATTGTTTACCATTAAAAATTAAAATGTAGCACGGTTCAGCTGACCTCTATATCATATTATACAAAACCCTTACATTATTTTTTATATCTTATGAGGGTGGGACTGACATTTTTTTACCATACTATACAAAAATGGAGACAAAGACATTGTAAAAAAGGACTGCATAAAGGGGCCCTGGTATTTGGGGAGCATCACTGGTGGAGGGCACACAGAAGGAACGCCCAAAAAACTACAAGGAACCTTCTTACCTGTTTCTGAATATCCATCTTTGTTTTACCTTTGTCTGTATGTTCGACCTTTGCCTGTCTATTTGACCCATGTTTGTCTAATTGAACCTTTGTCTCCAGATGGTGTCTCCAGTTCGTCTATGTCCCTTCCCGCGGGTATGACAGGAACTGCTATGACGCCAACTTCCGGTAGTATCCCGGCAGGCTTTAGTGTACCAGCTGTTGAGGACGTGAGTCAGACTTTTGCTGTGTGTACCCAGAGGGTGCAGACATGCCACGCCAACTTTAACGCATCCCTCGCCTTGGCAGGCCAGGGGAACATCCAGGGCATCTGCCAGTGAGTACTTCGTACTTGGTTAAAGTTTGTATGTCCTCGTCAAATAAGTCGATTATAACTTAAAACAATGAAGGAGTTGACTTGAGTTAAATTGGTTAAACGTCCAACGTCACCACTATATAGGCTATATTGTGGACAGGCCCCAAGACTGACTTTTGGCAGTTTTATGTGCTGCCACACACGAGACAGGGCGAGGATTCCATGACTCCTGTCTCAGCTGGTCACATAAAACTGACACCGACCCAATACCATGAAGGAAAACTTTAGTTAATTTTATGGAGAACAACCATATTAGTTATCAGACTCGGGCTAAATAGAAACAAACCAGAGGTCACGGACATATTTTTGAGCCGCATTATCAATAAGATACTTGTGGTTTTTCAAATCTGTTTTTTAGTTGTTTTCACAATCAGTAATCAGTTTTAAAGGATGAGAAAGAAACGGTTACAATGAGATATTGGTAAAGATAAACATTTCGGTGTAAGCCTTTCCGTCAAAGCCAGAGCTGGGCTATGTTTGAACAGTTTTACTGAGTTTTTTCAATCGATGGATCTGGTCGCTACTAATCTTCCGTACATGGTTTGCAATAGTTAAAACGTCTTAAATCTAACATAATTGTCTCTGCCAACTGTTATAAGGAATGAACAAACCCATTGTTGCCATGTTGACTTTAGTGGGACATGTTTCGATATAGGGCCCTGAAGAAGTTTACCGTTTGCATCATCAACCTGATGTCGTCTGGCTGCGGGCAAATGATGCGCCGGAACCTGGCTCAGGACATGCAGGCACAGTATGGCACCATGTGCTCCAACGGTGAGTGGTCCGGTCGGACTGCTTGGTTTGGTGTTTTGATTTCATAACTTAAAACTGTAATTGGGGCAGAATACTTGTTGCTTTCTTAACTTCCAACATTAGTGGCCCGGACCTAATGCTTTGTGTGGTGTGTACTTTCTAAACCAACAGTGAGTGGTCTGGCCATGAGATTTGATTTGATGTGTTGCTTTCTTAGCTTCCACCTGTGAGTGGGGCAGAAAACTTAGCTTAATGTGTTGCTTTCTTACCATCCAACGGTAAGTGACCAAGATAGGATGCTTCGTTTGGTGTTTTCCTTTTTTCATCTCAAACGCTGAGTGATCCGAGCATAATCATTGGTTTGCTGTTGCTTTTCTTTCTGAACTTCTAACGATAGTAGCCCGGACACATTGCTTGGTTTAGTGCGTTCCTTTCTTAACCCCAACAGTGAGTGGCTTAAGTAGAATGCTTGGTTTGGTTTGTTCCTTTCTTGACCACCAACAGCGAGCTGTCAAGATGGGATGCTTATTGATGCGTTCCTTTCTTGACCTTAACCGGTGTGTGGCCTGGCCAGAGTACTTGGTTTTCTGTGTTAGTTTTTTAATGTCCAATATTAAGTAGCCCTTTTAGAATGACTCGGTAGGTGTGTTGTTCTTGTTTTATAAAACTATATTTCCACACTCCAGATGCGGCTACATTTTGTTTACTTTTATTCAGAGTTCACCGGATTCGTTAATACGAAACCATTCAAGATTTATAACTCTATACTGACTCCTTGTTAATATGCTGCTTAGCTCCCTTAGAAAACAAAATAATTATTTTGTTTCTTCATAGCTTTATTACGTCAAACTGTCCTAACGTTAGATAACTTCTGAACCCTTTCAAAATAATTCAATATCCCCACGTCACCTTAACACTATTGTGGATAAGTAAAGATCAAAGATTGTTAAAGTTCCCACGTCGCTATTCCAGATGCACAGGCGAACACCCAGGACCTGATGGACTGCACTGAGGAGATTGTCCAGTGTTTCACTCAGTTCAACACGACGTTCGCCCCGGCAGTGCAGGACTACAACCTGGTCTACATGTGTGGGTGGGTAGATCTTGGTTCGCACTCTGAGATCGGATTGGATCATTAGGGGATACGTTAAACCCAGAGAGAGAGAGAGAGACAGAGAGAGAGAGAGAGAGAGAGAGAGAGAGGGAGAGAGAGAGAGGGGGATAGAGGGAAAGAGAGAATGAAAGAGAGAACGAGATGGGAGAGAGCGGGGGGGAACTAGTCCTTGAGTAGTTGATAGCTTCTGACTATCTTATCAGTATTGTTTTTAATTTTTGTGTCAGTTATAAGTCTGCTATCTTTCTGTAAGAAAGAACTTTTCCACTTACCCGCTATCTATTCATCCGTTTACCTATCTTTTTACCAAGCTACCTATTTACTTATCTCACATCTACCTGTTTATCTATCCAATTATAGCTAGTTAGATAGATATTTATATTGTTTATCTAACAATCCATCTTTCCGTCTAGCTTCTCTCCTGGTGACTCGTCCACCACTAGTTTGGTCGGTGGCAGATTAATGTGATCGGCTGAGACGAATCATAGTAGGCATATATCCGCGTTGAGTCTGTGTGGCAGCACATAAAGATATCAGACATGAGTTTTGGGACCCTTTCACAATATAGCATATATATCACTTGACATTGCACGCTAAGGGATTGTACAGACGAAGGATTTTTCCATGTGTATGTCCTTGGAATTATTTCTGTTCAGACGACGTGTACCTTTCGCAGATTCAAATATACACAAGCAAACGCATGTGTAGTTTGCACTCTGTTTTTTAACAGTGTTCAGACGTTGTGTATTTTCCGAGGGTATATTTTGATGCGATGCGCATCAACTGTCACGTGATCTTGTTTGTTTGACGGCATCGATTGAAATGGCGGCATACAATGAAGATCAGAAACCTAGTTCTGCAAGCGAAGAAGAAGACGTGCCTCTCTTTTAAAATAGCCTGGATTTTTTATATCATACAAAATTGGCCATTCCTCCAGACATTCTATAAAAACTTCTGTGGTTTTGATGGTATAGGCAGTCGCCATATTTATGTGTTTTGAAGATCGCGGGTCACTAGGGTTCGCGCATGCCGAAAACAGAGTGAAAAATACACATGGTCTGAACGCTCTGGGCGCTTGTGTATTTTTGATTCTGATATACACATGCAATTTGGCTGCGCAGAGTGGTGTGAACAGAAAAAAATATATACACATCGAAAATACGCGCGGAAAACATACTGGTGTGTACACTCACTAAGCAACAGCAATTAACTATATAACTTTCTCCAATCTCTCTACAGAGCCATCGCTGACTACACCAGGTGCGTGCACACAGTGAGCCAGAGAGACGTTTGTGCCCAGTTTGCCGCCCAGAGTCTGGCCGGCCTGACCCAGCTGAAGGCTAAACACAGCGCCTACTGCGGCGACGGTGCGTCTCTAGTCTTTTTAATATCTCCGTGGTTTGAGGTTTTACGTAATGACCCAACTGAAGGCTAAACACAGCGCCTACTGCGGCGACGGTGCGTCTCTAGTCTTTTTAATATCTCAGTGGTTTGAGGTTTTACGTAATGACCCAGCTGAAGGCTAAACGCAGCGCCTACTGCGGCTACGGTGCGTCTCTAGTCTTTTTAATATCTCCGTGGTTTGAGGTTTTACGAAATGACCCAGCTGAAGGCTAAACACAGCGCCTACTGCGGCGACGGTGCGTCTCTAGTCTTTTTAATATCTCCGTGGGTTGAGGTTTTACCTAATGACCCAACTGAAGGCTAAACACAGCGCCTACTGCGGCGACGGTATGTCTCTAGTCTTTTTAATATCTCCGTGGTTTGAGGTTTTACTTGATGACCCAGCTGAAGGCTAAACACAGCCCCTACTGCGGCGACGGTGCGTCTCTAGTAGTAGCTTAACAACTCCGTAGTTTGAATTTTTTTAGGGGGAGGTGGGGCGTTGGCCCTGAGGTAGGGCATCGGCTTCCGACACAAAAGATCCGTGGTTCGAGCCCTGGTGATTTCGCTGCGTACTTGTTGGGTCGGTGTCAGTTTAATGTGATCAGTTTATTGCTGAGACAGGAGTCATGGTATTCGCCACCCTGTCTCGTGTGTGGCAACACATAAGATTGTGAAACCCCAGTCTTGGGGCCCGTTCTTAATATATCCTATATAGTGCTGATGTTGCACGTTAAACCAACTCAACTACAACTAAAACTTGAGCGTTTACATAATGGCGCAGGCCAAATACGGCGCCTAATGCGGCGAAGGTGTGCCTCTAGTCTTTTAACATCTCCGTGGTTTGATGTTTTAGATAATGGCTTAGTAAGTTCTTTGTTTGAGTAAGCTAACTAAATGTCCTAGATGTTCTTAAGAATTGACCTATACGTCATTGTGACCCAGCATTTGGGTACCTGGGACTCGGTCACATTATACGTATACTGACACCAAACAAAAACGTGACCGCTAGAGAGGGGCTTTAACCTCGTTCTTCCTCAGTAGGAACCCGATGCTCTACCCTGGGGCTACCGCGACTCCTATTCGCTAAGCAGTTTAAGTGTAGCTCTATTATATTACAAGTACCAGGCCTTCTTTCCTTCTGGTTTTAATTGTGTCAATTTAAAATGATGGGCTAAGTGTTCTGAACCTGGCTCCTGGATTTTATCGCGGTAAAAGACTCACCCTGAGATTCTAGGAGATAGCCTAATTAGTACTGACGTTTGACTTAGGGCAACCAACTCAACTCCACTCATCTGTCTCTCTTAACGATTTTTAATTATTTACCCCATAAAATATTTTTATAAATCAAACTCATCTGTCTAACTTTACGATGTATACTCACCCTAGATAATGGCCAGACAGCCACTGACAAAATCAACCAAACAGACCAAGTTTTGGATCTGATTATTTTGTTAGCTAAACAATACATATACCGATCAAAAGTATACCAAACCAAACCGAATATCCAAGCCTTTGTATCTATACTGATAAATCGTTATAATATAAATAAAAAAGAGAGAGAGAAAGAAAGAAAGAAAGTGAGAGAGAGAGAGAGAGAGAGAGAGAGAGAGAGAGAGAGAGAGAGACCTTAGTGGCTTAACGCTATGGAGTTGTTGGTTACACTTTGTTCCTGATGTCTTGTGCTTGGCTTGGTGAAATTCTCTTACGAAATTACAGGACTCCTCGAACAACTTGGCAGCGGGAATCAATTCCAACTCCAATTATCTATCTAAATGGCGGTATTCGCAGTTCGAAACCCTACGTCGCCTAAAAATGAATTTGTCCTATTTTGTCCCCTTTGTTGAGTCAGTGTCAGTATAATGTAACTGGCTGAGACATGATTCCAGATCTCCCAGCAATGTCTCGTGTGTGACATTAATTTCTCAGGCATTGATCTTCTTCCCCGTCTACAATAAAGCCTAATTAGTATTGACGTTTGACTTAAGACAACCAACTTAACTCCACTCCTCTGTTTCACTTACCGATTCACAATTATTTGTCCCATACAATATTTTTATAAATCGAACTCATCTGTCTAACTTGACAATGTAAACNCGCNCTAGATANNGCCTAATTAGTACTGACGTTGGACTTAAGACAACCAACTTAACTCCACTCCTCTGTTTCACTTACCGATTCACAATTATTTGTCCCATACAATATTTTTATAAATCAAATTCATCTGTCTAACTTAACAATGTCAACCCGCCCTAGATAACGGCCAGACGGCGACCCAGTGCGTCCAAAGCTTCCAGGACTGCTTCGGCCCATTCAACCAGACCTTCTTCCCGGCCCTGCACTACTCCAACCTCTCCAAAATCTGCAGGTACGTGCTTTCTAACGCCAGGATTTCTTTGAGTACTAAATACAAATCATCACTTTAGTTATATAATAATTATCTCATCTCGTTTTCTAAACTTCTGCCTAAGAAGTGAGATAGGACGTTGTACAACTGAGGTGATGAAATGTAATTATTTGGTTTCTAACTTAATAATTCTATAGAAAATCAATAACAGATTGAATTTTATCTTTTTTTTTTCCTTATTCTGAAAAATTTTGACTAAAAAGTGCGGTTAAGATTATTTGGGTATCATTGTATGGAATTACGACAAAGAATAATCCTTAATTCAATACTGTTTATATTTATATTTTAATGTTTCTTTATTTTATTCATATTAAATCTTATTTGAAGCAACATTGTGTTCATGATAATTAAACAATAAGCTGTATTAATTATTTTTTTAGTGATATATATTTATAACAATAGTGATGATGATGATAATGACGATGATAATAAAAATAATAATAATAATAATAATAATAATAATAATAATAATAATAATAATAATAATAATAATAATAATAATAATAATCAATAATATATAATAATAATAATAGAATAATTACTGGGATGGCACTTTTCCGAGTATTGCAGCTTCAGCGACTTGGGCCGATTGGATCACGTGACCCATCTGCTGGCTGCACATTGGCGTTAGGCGGGACACGCACGATGTGTAACTCTCCAACGAACTGTGGCAAAGAATTGTTAAAAAAAATATTGAGTGCTGTTTAAAAAAAAGTAAATGGGAAATAATAATTATTATTCTGCATAAAAATAAACACAAAA